>CAXKVW010001620.1:0-20070 GCA_964058825.1 Carex arenaria
ATGTAGTGGGAAAAAGCCGGGGTGGCATTGTTTACAAAGTAGTGCCTATGAAAGGATCAGTGGTTGCTGTACGCCGGTTGAGTGAGGCTGATGATGCTGAATCAAGCAGTGGTGGCAGTGGCGACAAGTGGCGGAAAAGGAAATCGTTTGAATCGGAAGCAGCAGCAATTGGTCAAACTAGGCACCCAAATGTGGTTCGTCTCCAGGCCTATTACTACGCACCTGAGGAGAAGTTGCTCATCTATGATTTTATCTCTAATGGCACTCTCCACTCTGCTTTACATGGTACCTCATTTTTTCATTTTTCAATTTTCCCTCTCCTATTTTAATAAATAATTTAGCTCTGGCAGAATTTAGCTTTTGTATTTTATATGTTTTATCGGTATTGTTAGGTGGTCCCCTGAATCAGCCCTCTTCTAGCCTCAATTGGGCAGCAAGGTTATCCATTGTACAAGGCGCAGCACAAGGTTTAGCTTACCTCCATGAGTGTAGTCCAAGGAAATATGTCCATGGTAGCATCAAATCGACTAAGATTCTCCTAGATGATGAGTTACACCCATATGTATCCGGGTTTGGTCTGACCCGTCTTGTCTCTACAACCCAAAAATTAACACACTCAGCCTCAAAGAAACTGGGACCTGCATCATATGCCTGTGGAGCCCAGTCACTTGCCTATTTGGCACCTGAGGTACGGGCTCCAGGTACTGCTGCAACACAAAAGGCTGATGTCTATGCATTTGGGATGGTGCTCCTCGAGGTGGTAACGGGTCGGGTTTCAGGTGCTAGTGGAGAAGGGGAAACAGCAGTGGCCGATTTGGAGGGATGGGTTAGACGTGCTTTCAAGGAAGAGAGGCCTTTATCTGAGGTGGTTGACCCGGCATTGTTACATGAGGTGCATGCAAAGAAGCAGGTTCTTGCTGTGTTTCATGTTGCACTTGGGTGCACTGAACCCGACCCAGAGATGAGGCCCAGGATGCGAGCCGTGTCTGAGAGCCTTGACAGGATTGGGCAGTGATATGTGCCGGGTTTGAATCTGAGTTTTTTAAGCTGTATTATGTAATGTTTTGGGATTAATTAGCACTAGATGTAGGTTTTAGTTTTAGGTCCTTTATTTTTTCAGTAGTTGGGAAACTTTCATGGCAGAAAGCATTCAACTGTAGAAATGGTGGAGCATTTGTTTGCTAATTTTGTATTTAACGGTTTCTGCATCTTTCTGAGCACATTGGTCAAATGAGCTTTGAAGTTATTTATCTCTTTCAGTTCAATATCAAAGCTGAAAATTTTGTAGATGTTTTCTTGCGTATGCTTCTTTGTGCAAATAAAAAAAATGATGCCACAATTAGTAAAAGATATGAAGTGCATATAAACAATCGTAATTCAGTGCTGTCAGTGCCAACAGACTGATAACACATGAAGACAATTGAGTATCAGTATACGCTGTTACAATTGTTTGTCCCATTCTTTAAAGTGATATAAATGCTGGTCTGACCAGAAAATAAATTAATTGGTCTAATTTTACGGTTCTTAAAACATTAATGTTCGGTACTGTAGTGCAAAATATTGTTCATAATATAATATCTAAATAAGGATGTTGCACAAACGTAAATTGCTACCAGAGTACAAGTTTCAGAATGTGTTGTAGGCTAGTTTTTTGCAAATATAAATAATCTTTTATGTGTTATACTACAAGCTTATCCCAGGCCCAACCTTCTATTTTTTTGGAAGCGGGTATTCATATATTTCTCTGCTTTCCTATTTTAAATGGCAGTATACATGCAGCAAAAATAAAAAAAAATACTTCGGAGCCTCAAATGTATTAAACTCAATAATATCAAGAACTAGTATTTGTATTTGGTTTAATAGAAAAGACAATATTTTTCGTTTAAGAGGTCACCGGTTTGAAATTCAAAAGAAGAATCTCTTCAATATTAAATAATTGAGTAACTTGATATCTAATTTTTACTTAAAAAAAAGTAAAATACACCAACAGAAAGATTGATTATGTTCAATATTGAAGTCGAATAAACCAAAATTTATATCCAAAGAAAAAGCACATGATGAAACTATTCCCACAGATCTGCATCATTAGAAATATGTTAAAAAATCTAATTCCTATGATTGTAACTGGAACTTGACCAACTCGTGTGTTACGACTGTGTGGCGAAATGCGTTTTTTTCCTTTTCTATTTGGGATAATTTATATTTCTAAAATCTTGAAGAGGAGATTCTCTTTTTGCTCTAATCTAACTCACAGACTGAAATTACTGAACTAATAGAAATTTGGTTGACTGAGGATAGAATCACATCCTCTGCTGCACTTTTATTGTGCAGCAGAATGCTGCACTTTTAGGGTACGTTTGGATGCACTCTAGAATAGCTAGAATAGCTAGAATAGCTACTGTTTAGAATAGTAAATAAGAATAGCTACTGTTTAAGAACAGTGCTATTCAGAACAGTGAAAAAGTTGTTTGAATTGCATATTTGGAATAGAGTTTGGAGATAATAGCTACTGTTTAATAATTTATGTGTAAGATTAAATATAATACAACATAATATTAATTCAAATATTAAATGTAATATAATATTATTTTAAATATTTGATTAGTATTAAATAAAATATTATATTAAATATAATATAATATAATATTAGTTTAAATATTAAATGTAATATAATATTATTTTAAAAATTAGATTAGTATTAAATAAAATATTAGATTAAATGTAGTATAATATTATTTTAAATATTAGATTAGTATTAAATAAAATATTAGATTAATGTAATATAATATTAGTTTAAATATTGAATGTAATATAATATTATTTTAAATATTAGATTAGTATTAATAAAATATTAGTTTAAATATTAAATGTAATATAATATTATTTTCAATATTAAATGTAATATAATATTAGTTTAAATATTAATGTAATATTAATTTAAAAATTAGTTAGTATTAAATAAAATATTAGATTAAATGTAATATAATATTATTTTAAATATTAGATTAGTATTGAATAAAATATTAGTTTAAATATAATACAATGTAATATTAATTTAATTATTAAATGTAATATAATATTATTTTAAATATTAGATTAGTATTAAATAAAATATTAGATTAAATATAATATAATATAATATTAATTTAAATATTAAAATGTAATATAACATTATTTTAAATATTATATTAGTATTAAATAAATATTAGATTAAATATAATATATTATTAGATTAAATATAATACAATATAATATTAATTTAAATATTAAATGTAATATAATATTAGTTTAAATATTAGATTAGTATTAATATTGAAAGCAACAAATGCTATTCCATGTTTTTGTAAGAATAGCGAATAGCAATGCTTTTCTAAAAACAGTAACTATTCCAAATAGCTCTAAAAGTCGTTTGGATGCACCTTGTTCCGAATAGCAATGCTATTCTAGGAACAGTAGTTATTCTTGTGCATCCAAACATACCCTTATTGTGCAGCAGGATGCTGCACTTTTAATCTGATCCGTTCGTTTTTGATCGGACGAACGAAATAAGATTTTGGCACGAATTTTAAAGCAAAATTAATACTGCCCCCTCCATCATCCGAGTACTCACCGGCTGAGATTAAATCTAAGCCGTCCAAAAGTGCAGCATTCTGCTGCACAATAAAAGTGCAGCAGAGGATGTAGTTCCGACTGAGGATGCACCACAGGATGTAACTTAACTTTGTTTCATAAATGAAACTGGGCTTCGGCCTTTTTACCAAAAAAAAAAAAAAAGGATGCACCACAGGAGGAGTCCGCATCGCCTGCATTAACTCAAAAAAGTATTTTTGAGTTAATGTATTTTTGTTGTCTGATTTGAAATAGAGCTAATTCATCTCCTGCCTATAACGCAGGAGGTCTTTTAATATTAGTGCGGATCTAACTCATATAGATTTTAAAGCAGATCGGACGATCCAGATGCATTAACTCAAAAAATTAGGGCCTGTTCGGCGGGCCATTGGGAATGAGCATTGACACAGGAATTAAAATAAAAATTACTGTTCACGTGGGAAAAAAAAATTTCAGTTCAAATTTTTTTTTTCCCGCAAAAATAGTGGAGCGGCCGAACACACCCTAGAGGATACGGATTCCCAGAGAGAATATGATCTCATAATTTTAAAGACCAAACCAGCACTACGCCACTACCAGAAGTCCATTTTGTAAATATAAATTTTTAGTTTGTCTTACTCTATGAAGACAATTGAGTATCAGTATACGCTGTTACAATTGTTTGTCCCATTCTTTAAAGTGATATAAATGCTGGTCTGACCAGAAAATAAATTAATTGGTCTAATTTTACTGTTCTTAAAACATTAATGTTCGGTACTGTAGTGCAAAATATCGTTCATATAATATGTAAATAAGGATGTTGCACAAACGGAAATTGCTACCAGAGTACAAGTTTCAGAATGTGTTGTAGGCTAGTTTTTTGCAAATATAAATAATCTTTTATGTGTTATACTACAAGCTTATCCCAGACCCAACCTTCTATTTTTTTGGAAGCGGGTATTCATATATTTCTCTGCTTTCCTATTTTAAATGGCAGTATACATGCAGCAAAAAAAATAATACTTCGGAGCCTCAAATGTATTAAAGTTAATAAAAGTTAATAATATTGAGAACTAGTATTTGGTTTAGTAGAAAAGTTAATACTCTTCGTTTAAGGAGTCGTAGGTTTGAAATCCGGATGATCTCTTATAAATATTAAATAATTAAATGGCTTGACTTCTATCTTTTTTCTTTTTTATTTAGGATAATTTATATCTAGAATCTTGAAGAGGATATTTTCTTTTTGCTCTAATCCAACTCACAGACTGAAATTACTGAACTAATAGAAATTTGATTGACTGAGGATGCACCACAGGAGGTGTCCGCATCATCTGCATTAACTCAAAATAGTATTTTTTAGTTAATGCATTTTGGTTATCTGATTTGAAATGGAGCTAATTCTTTCTCGGTCTATAACGTAGGAGGCCCTTTAATATTAGTGTGGATCTAGCACATATAAATTATAATGCAGATCGGATGATCCAGATGCATTAACTCAAAAATTTATTTTTTGAGTTAATGCAGAGGATACAAATTCCCACAGGAGAGGATCTGATCTCATGATTTTGAAGACAAAACCAGCACTACCAGAAGTCCATTTTGTAAATATAAATTTTTAGTTTGTCTTACTCTATGTTTGTAAAACTAAAACTATCAACACACGCATTCATTTTTGCACTTTTCAGTTTTTTTTTTATTTGGCATTCAAAACCTGTCTGAAACATGTTTTGGATTTTCGTTTAACTTGCGATTACTTGTGTATTTGCAGTTGATCTTGTTTTCACACAATTGATGGCAAAATTCTAAATTTATGCATTTCCTTTTGAATCTTTATTTAATAGTTAATACCCTTTTGTCACTTTGCACATCACAAATGAAACAAATATTTCTCGGTATGTAAGACGTTTATGAATGTCAATGAACTGAACTAATTTTTTTTTTCAGAATTGTTAGCATTGCACATGTCAAGTAGCAAGTGGATTGGAGAACTAGCATTTGGTCTAGTGGCTAAGACACATGATCTATATGTAAGAGGTCATGGATTCGAAATCCAAATGGAAGAAATCATTTATTATAATAACAAAGGTATTAAATAGATGGGTGGCTTGATCTCCAACTTTACTCAAAAAAAAACAAAAAAAATAGCAAGTGGATTGTGGATTAGAAACAGTGCATCGCTCTATGCATGCAAATATATCTACCTAAGCCGCATGCTAATGTAGCACAGAAATTTCCAGATAGCAGCAGTTGGGCCGAATTGGGTACTGAAATTCTAATACAAGATCAAAGATGGTTATCTTAGATGCGCGTAATTTGAACTCAATACTATAGCGGAAAATTGAAGATTCTGTTCTTAATTGACATTGATAACCCCCTTTTTTAGGTTTAGCCCATGACATTTCACATGGTTCTTATTATATTGTGTCATATGTTACTAAACTAAAGACTAATTCTTATTATATTATGCCTCTGATTGGTAGGTGGAAGTATGAAACTCGAATACAGTTGTCTTAGAGGGAATCTAATATATATCATGTATATATGAATTTGGAGTAGAACTAGGGTGTTCTTAGGTTCACCAGGGGCTTGGTGAACTCAAGTCTAAAACCCATCAAACCAGCTTCAAATGGTGCATGTCCAGCAACCAGAAACCCATTACCGGAGTTCGCCAATGCCACGAGAAAATAATAGTGAAACACAAAATCCCAAAGCCTCAACCATGTAAGCAGTTTAGCACTAAGTATGAACTTCATTAGCCGATTCAACTCGACCCTCATTTCCATTGTAACCACTCCTTTTTCATCTCTTATCTGGAGGTTTTTTTTTTCTTTTCTTTTAACTTATATAATTTGAAGTTCTTAAATTTTGTTAAATCTCCACCCAAAGGGTAAATTGCATCACTTAAATTAATCACCAAAAAGAAATAACCTTAGTAGCAAAACCTGCTTAGATTTAAATACCAACCTAGAATTTTTCCACTTAGAATTGGGAATTCTTGGTAATAACCCAAAGCATCATGCAACTATCAATACATAAGACGAGTTATCTTTCTTTCAATAATGGAAAACTTTCTTTTAAGCCATATTAATATATTATCCTCTTATATAGACATAACAAATTCAGACCAAACCAGTTGACTTTTATTATGGCTAGAGGTCATTTTCTTATGCTGCAAGATGCATCAGAAGTTGATATTTTAGAAATTCAAACCTTAAAATGGCTGAGAGTCATTACACAAATGTTAATTTGCTGTCCTTTTCCCCATTCTAACAATTTACTCTTCCAGAGAAAGATACATCATCTGATAGAACAATGACAAAAAAAAAATGCCAGAATGATCACTCACTGGCATAGCCATACAAGATCTATCTTTCTAAAATTATAGGTTTGGTTAATAACTTCATGCATATTGCAATTATCAATAATAAGAGACCTTCCATAAATAAATCAAAAGGTATTTACCCATATATATCTTCCCTGAGGAACAACCTTTGAGTTCCAGATCTGGTTTCAGTGGGGGTCTCAAGCTGTTGGTAGTTAAGTTGCCTCGCTGCCTCATAAAGAGCAACACCTACACTGACAGAGAGGTTTAGGCACCTTACGTAAGTATCCACCATTGGTATACGCAAGAGGGTCCCACCACCCAGTTCCTCACTGGAACAATCTTCTAGGGCTTCTTGTGGTAACCCCTTTGTTTCTGATCCGAACACTAGCCAATCGCCTCTCTTGTATGAGAACTCCTAAAAGTGCAAAGGACAACGATAACCAGTGATTATTTAGATTTCATATGAGTAGCAATCATGCTTCCTGGATTTAATAAACCAAGTTATTTAAATTCCCATGGGTATTAAAAAGAAGCTGAAACTTTCAGATCCAGCCCAATTCCATCACTGTGAGAAAATAGTTGTAGTAGCTCTTAATAGAAAAATGAGGGGCTGTTGTGTCCCTTGAGTTGAACTCACTGAATGGATGCTGGAACCTCTCTTCGAAAATGCCAATAGCCGCTTATTTCCAGCCTGAAACAAATAAGAACGAAAAATAAGTGAGGATCTCAGAGAGAGAGAGAGATGATACAGTAAAATCTTCTGGATATAAATACCTGCTGTTTAAAGTAGTCTCTGAACTCAGCCCATGATTCATGAATTTTAACGACTACATATCTAAACTAATTTAAGGTCGAAAATTTATATCAATTTATGCATGATATTTATTTGTGGTTAACACATAGTTCATTCTATGAACCATGATATAGAACCACCCAAGAAATGGGCCGTTTGGCATCTTACGTGTTCTGCTGACGTATTACAAACCCAGTAAACACAATATATTTTCTTAAGACAATTAGCAATTCCTAATAAAGCAATTTAAAACAATGAAATAAGGTAAGTAAATTAAGAGAAAAGTAAATGAATGAAAATTTTTAAAGGATACGGCCAGTAATCTAATCCAGCACGCTTCAGTTTGGAATCTTCTATTTTATACCCCAATGGCTGTAAAATAAAAAGCTACAGATGATCAGAAAGAAAACCTTAAATCTTCCAATTAATAAAATATAACAAAGATGCAAATTGAAACAGAAATTTGAACCATAAATTATTCTGAACAAACAATTGGCATACTATTCACACATTTCCATAAGTAAACATATATATGCTAGCAGTTTAATAACAGTACCTTACCCCAACAAGATGAAGGCCTACAGCTGAAGCTGCACAAGTTCTGGCAATAGATCCTGTATTCCCAGGAATCTGTCAAAGCACAAATTTAAAAGGAGTATAAAGGAAAATTGACACCTAACGAAGTCCAAGGGTTTAGTTGTACATAGTTCCTTTTTTTTTTCCGAAAGAAGGAATTGATGTCTGCTTAGTTAAGGAATGGTGTTGCAGATTTTTCATTAGTCAATCAGTACATAAATTGGTGGAAATTATAAACAACAGATTTACTGAAGTAGCATGTACCTGAGGTGAAACAAGTACAACTTGAAGAACTCTTGCACTCGGATCCTCACTTGATAAGCTAACGGCTCCATTGCTAAAGCCATTCGGATCATCCTTTTCAACTAATTCAAAAATTGGAAACTCATATTCAATGAAATCATACATGTGGTATTGAAAGATGACAGTGCCTAATTCAAGACATTGTAGTACTGAAACCTAAAGGAAAGCTCACCGGAGCAAGAACTGGAGAGATGAGAAGATGAGCTGCACGGCTTCGCCAGAGACGAGGGTTTTCCGCTCCAGCCTATACGCGAGCGATATCTGATCAAATTAACGGGAGGGTGCGGAAAGTTCAGTGCCCGTACCCGCACCCGTAACCCGCTATGCTCCATTCTCAATGCTCCTCTATCACAGTAGCACGCGCCATTTCTGTTCTCCTCTTGTTCAGATAAGGAACATGAATGGGGGTGTTGTTATATTGGGCCGAAAAACAGCCTAGATAGGCCCAATAAATAAACAAAATTAGGGCGTCGTTATGTAAGCAGATATTTGACGGCCTTAATCTAAAATGCACGATTGAAGGACCCGAAAACATTCTATTTTTTCGATCGTTCAAATAAACGCGCATACAACTAGGGTTAGCAAAAAAACTCGTAGCTAGTAGCTCGTGGATCGCTAGTGACTCGTTTCTGGCTAGATCGATAACAGCTTATTCAATAGTGGACCGAGTTATTAGCGAGCCAGCTTGTCACTGGTCGGTCTAGAATTAAGAATCTGAAATAGGGTCTTGCTTGATCCATAACAAGTTATACCCTATTTCTCGGCCCATTACAATTACAAGTGGTTTAATCATACGGAGATTTAGGGTTAGAAGTTCAAACTTCTCTTTCTTATTTAAATGTGTGAATTTTTGTTCTTTTGTATGAATTTCTATGTTTAAATGTGTTTGTAATAAATTAATTGCTATGTTTTGTATGAATTCTATTATAATTGATGGGTTTTGGATTATGTAAATGATTAATGGACTTTCTTATTTAATATTTTTTAAATTTGTATAATAGCAGTCCTGTAAAGTCCAGTGAGTCAGCTCTCCAGCTCGCGAGCTAGCTCGGACTGGCTCGTCACGATTTTGAACTGAGATTTTAGCTCGAAAGTTCTAGATCCAGCTCGCTCGGTCCAGACTCAGTCCAGGATTAACAAGCTGAGATAAAACCCAGCTCGTTGACAGCTCTATATACGACACAATACAGATATACCTTAGATCCTCTCTTGAATTTGTACAGTTTGAAAACAACCATACCCCGACATGAAAATAAAATTCCCGAATGTGATAATAAAAATTCATTTGGATATGGATGGCACAAAAATTTTATATATTAAGAGTTTCATTCCAAAAAATTAAGATGCCCATTTCAAATTAGATTTGAACTCTATCTGTACCCCCTTTTTGCACTTTCTTTTGCTAAACATACGGAGTTACCTGTCTCGGCTATCCGTTTTTATCCTCATAGTATTATAGTAACTAGTTTCCTTAAATTTTATGGACAAAAATTGGTTCAAATTATAGTTTCCAACAGAGATATTTAATATGTTTAATAAAACAAACAATATGAATCAAGATCGGAGACAGACTTTAAAACTATGAGAAAACGTGAATAATAAAACATTCAATACAAATAATAATATAATACAATAAAAGTAAATAATAAAAAACTTAACATAAATAATGAAGCACTCAACATGAATAATAAATGTCATACTTTAGTATTACTTCATTTTATTATTCAATTCGAGTTCTATATTATTCACTTTGATATTATTCAATTCGAGTTCTATATTATTACTTTAGTATTTTATTACTCAATTAGTATGCTTTAATATTCACATTAAATAGTACTGCCGGAAGTTCGTCGAACCTCCATCAAAAGTTATTTATTATTTAATTTGATTGCTTTGCTTTATTATTCACTGTATATTTTATTATTCATATTAAATGTGCTCATCGCAGCTTCGTAAAAAATTATAATTCATTTCGATATATTTGTTATTCTCTTTGATTGTATTATTTTATTATTCGTGTTAATTATTTTATTATTCATTTTGATATATTTATTATTCGAAGAAAATCCTCTGGAATTCTACAGACGGTCAGTCAAATGATTTTTTTTTTAATCGTATTTAAATATTTTAACATAACAGGTACACTAGATTTGGTTTGTATGAAAAACAACTCTATCGGTGGAGACATTTTAGTATACTTATGATGGAACAAAAGTTTCTGCCTTCACCGATTCACAGGATCAGTCGAGCTATTTTTCATAAAAATCAAATCTAACATACTTGTTTAGTTAAAATATTTAAATTTGATACTATTTTAAAAAAAATCCTCGAAGTTTAGCCCTAAGTTAAAGGTTTATTAAAAAAATTAACTAATTAAAAAATATTAATTGGTCAATAATTGACCAATCAAAATGAATTATAATAATAATGATATTGATTGTGACACCACTTTTATAACTCCCGTACAAAAAAAAAAAATAAACAACACAACGTAGTTGTTTTAAAATCAACTTTTCTAATTTAAATTATGGGCCCACATTTGTCTTGGCCCATAAAAACAAGAAAATTGGATTTGCCTCCTCAAACCTACAACAGTTAAAAAAAGAAGAAAACAGAGAAAAAACAGAAAAGCAGGAAAAGGAAAAGTCAGGTCATGTGATCCCGTTGTGCTGCTAACCTACAAAATCAGCTGGGGACACGTGATCTGTTGTACTGGTAACCTACAAAATCAGTGTTATATTCTGATCAGATTGTCACATTTATTAACACCTCTGTATCATGATTAGGAGTTCAGATTTGAATGGGTCGCCATGTGAAAGCATTTGGAGCTGATTTATATTCATTCAGAAATTTTAGATCCTGTTTCTGTTGATATTATTTTTTATTTGTTTAGTCATATAAGATTGTCCTGAAGCATATGTATTGTTTCTCACCCATAGTGTACTTAGTATTATTATATCATTATACACATCTTCAATAAGCGGCAATTTTACCCTCCATATTTGAACTTTAACAAAAAAAACTAGTGTAAATTTACCATAAAATGTGAGTACTTAATGCGGATATTGAATTTATAATTCCATAGAAATTGCAGGTGTCTGAAATATCTCCAATTTTATATTATTGTTATTTATTATATGTATGTTTGCTACCAACATCGTAATTTATATATAATTGCTAGCTTCATCCATATTCGTTTAGGTTCAAATTGATGTTGGCATACATATATATATAGAGAGAGAGAGTACGGCTAACACGCTTCCTCTAGTATATTGACAATATGCTTCCGGCTTTCAAAATCTATCGAATCGGCTTCAAACGACAAATTCAAACCGTTCAAACCAATCTCCTCAACGAGAGCTTTGTTTCCATATAATTTTTTTTTATTTTCGAATTTATTACCATCAAGTCAAGCGGTCAAAATATGAAGGATTTTGTGCGCATTTTAATGCACTATATCCTTCATTTTTCTGACCGGTTGACTTGATACTAAATAAGTTCGAATTTTTTTTTTTTTTTACACAGAAACGAAGCTCTCGTTAAGGAGATTGGTTTGAACGTTTTGGATTTGTCGTTTGAAGCTGATTCGATAGGTTTTAGAGACCGGAAGCATATTATCGATATACTAGAGAAAGCGTGTTAGCCGTACTCTCTCTCTCTCTCTCTATATATATATATAGGAGTTGGCTACAGTGCTACATGTAGCACAGAGGGCCTCCGAACCGTTCAACATAATCTTCATATAAATATGTACTTGCAAACCAAATTTTACCTTTTTAGAATTTTTTTAGAATTTTTTTTATAGGTAATTTTTTTTGATAGGTAGAAAATCACTAAAATGCTGATATTTTTTTCCCCCTGATTCTTTTTGGATGTTCGTCAAAATGATTATTGAAGATTTACTGTAAACATAATAATATATAATGACAACCGTGTAGCGGATATCACACAGAGTCAGTACTCAGTACTCAGTATTCAGCAATCAGTAAAACAACTCCGTAACAGGGCAACCTGCTTCCCGTTTCTTTGATAAAGGCGCCATAGAAGAATTGAAAAAAAATGCAAAATGGGCCCACATGTGGCGGCCCCCATTAACCACGGCCCACGCATCTTTATCATCCAATGAAAAATAGACAACAAACAGGCGTAGCTTTTTAAAAACTTATCGGATCACGTGTGGTACAGATTCGTGTTACTTTCGTGTATGAATTCTAGCTATCTCATGTCTCGAATTATTGATACTAGATGTGAAATATTGGCACTTGTTCAATCTATTTATTAAAAATATGTAGTTATATATTTATGCATAATTAGAAAACTAAAAACCATATGTTATAAAAAAATTAAATAAATGGAAAAAAAATAAAATCAAAAGTTTAACGATTTAGCGTCACACAATAAAAAAGAACAAAAAAACATCCACATGCTTTTGCGTGAAGCAATCAATTGAATATTAATTAGCTAGAAATGTTCATTTTCAGTGTAGTAAAACGTATAATAGTCTGACCAACAAAAGCATAATAATCGACCAATATTAAAGCATAACAATCTATTTATTCATATATTTTTTTTCCTATAAGGATTCGGAGCGGATATTAGACATATCAGACGGATTTATCTACTATTAGCTTTGTGTTTCAAGCATAATAATATCAGACATATCAGACGGATACGAATACGGATACGAATCCAGATCAGATCAGATATTTATTAAAATAATATTAAAGTTCATAATATTTATCTAATTATAATGATGAATAACATAAATTTTTCATAATATATATTAAAATATATGGTATATATCTACTATTCGGATACGGATAATTGAAATGTAAAATCATATTAGTATTCTTATCCACACGGATATTCAAATATCAGATATCCACATCTAAATTTTCAAATACATATCAAATACAGATCGGATATTATCCATACCGTTTCACCCCTACTCATAGGTCAATTTATCGATTTTTCCACATAACTAATTAATCATCCGATTCAGAAAATTACGCAGGCCGTTTTATTGAATAAAGGATGCGAATTCGCATCTGAGCCGCACCGAAGCATCTTACTCAGAATACAATACTAAAGGCCCATGTGCCGCATGGCTTGTCAGTGGCAAATTTTGATGGGATGGTTTGTAGTATGATGCACATTCTTTTGTCTAAAAAACTCAATTCATTTTAATAAGTTTTTATTCGACATTTGATTATCAGATGTTGTTTGAAAGTTTATAATTCAATTTAGCAACCATCTGTTCTCGTGATGTAATCGTCCTATCTAACAAGAGGTTCAGCTAAGAACTTGTCTTGATAGATGGAACAGGTTCTATGATTAGGTCCGTAATAGCACACCTACTAGGTCTTTAGTTGTTGTTTAATTTGTTCCGATTTTTGTTTCATTTGATGTAAAAAAATCGTAAATCATGTTTTTACAATAAAAATACACAACAATAGCTAATTTCTCGCACAAAATATAAAAGTGAGATATTAAAGTAAAACTCAAGTCAAAACTTTATGAAAATATCGATACGATTGAGTAATATCGGAAACTCTCTTTTATAAAAAATAATAGAAAATAAGATAGAATATTAGAATGAGTAGATGTGGATTTAGATGCAGCAGAATGAAGAAACTTTACTTATTGTCTTTGACAACAGGTATTAATGAGTCTGGTTAGTATGATATCAGTGTCATTTCAGTCTATATAATACCAACTTCAAAACCTATCAAATCGACTTCAAACGGTGAATCCAATTCGTTCAAACCGATCTACTTCATTAGTTGTGCGTTTACATGCAAATATTATAATTTTTAGAATTTATTTAGTATTAAGTCGAGCGGTAAAATATGCGAGTTTTTAAGTTAATTTTAATGCATTCATTTTTCAACATTTTTGTCCACTTGATTTGATACTAATTAAAATAATTCTAAAATATAAAAATTTTGCATGTAAACACATAACTCATATAGTAAATCGGTTTGAACGGTTTGGATTAGTCATTTAAAGCCTATCCAATTAATTTTCAAGTTAGTGTGATATGACACCGATGTCATACTAGTCAGACTGGGTAGTAATTGACTTAAAAAATGAAAGCACAGTAGATTTAATTGGGCCTTTATCCGAGTTCTCTGGTTTATAAAATGGCCAAGTCGAATTTCCAGCTACTCACCATACCTCCAAAAGCTGGACACCGACAAATGGAACCTCAAATTTTATTGACATTGTCTTAGATTTACTGGCACATGTCTTCCCCATTTATTAGTATGGATATATGTGTTCATCTCTTGCTTCTTCAGATCCAGTTGACTGTCGATCTTTTTTCCCTTTAAATTATCTCTGATTACACTTGAGAGAAGACAGTATCTGACCTGCTGGTATAAATATTGTTTTCAGCTCATAAGAAGGTACATTGTTATTGTTATTTAATAGGTAATAGACTAAGTCATCTATTTATAAAAAAAATCTCATTACCAGTATAAAAGTATATATTAAGGCATCTCAACTCTCCCAGATATAACCTAAGTGTATCTAGGACGGATGAAAATCATGAAAGTTCTTCAATTATTTCGACAGAATAAGAGCTTTATTGCCGATATTTTTCGGACAAAAGAATAATGTGACCACAATGTATTCTCAGAAAATTAGCTGATGCACTAACAAAGCACAGCAAGGTTCTAAAATTCTTGCTGGTTATTCTGGAAATGTCACTGATTTGCAGGGAATTTATGCAACCGATAGTCAGGATAAGCGTCGAGTGACTGATCGGGACATCGAGACCCATGAAATGCTTAGTGATAATTATGCCCTCTTATGCATAAGTTCTTTGAAGAAACTTATTATCAGGGTATATATTCCAAAATGAACAGTTGTATGGCATGGAAATGTGGATCTGATGCTTATTACAGTATTCCTTTAGCACAGGATTCTCTAGCTATTCCATTGAACTAATTAACCTAGTAAAATATATTTTGGAAATATTAAAAAACTTGAGGTAAAAAATATAAACAGAATTGACGAGGTTAGAGCATATAATATATATAACCTGAATTGATATTTATATTTGTTACATCATCTGAATTGCTAGGTCAACCTCTTGAAATGGACATTAAGGAACAGGAACTTATGCTGTGTAATTATTCGGATCATGGTTTCTTCCTCTTTTTGTCCCCTTTTTGTCTTCCTTTTTTATATGATTTAAGGTCAAGCTGAAGTTTTGAATTGAGAGGTCTGGATCAAGATTAATTCAGAGGCCACTTGTATGGTTTTAGTACAAAAGAAGCTGAGTATAAAATTAAGGGAATAATCCATGGCTCACACACTCCGTGGAGCAATATGGTGCACAATGTTGTATTGTCTACACTGACAGGGACCGTTTGATTCTTATCAGAGAAACCTCAAACTTAATTTTATTTAAGGTTTTTTATTTTTTATAATTGGATCTAGATACAATGAGTTATGTTACAGGTTAGATATTTAGTTGTACCAAGAAACTAGTTGTATTGTATTTTTTTTTAATAAGAAAAATAAGAGTCATGTCTCCTCATTTAATTAAATTATGAACTTAGTTATAAGGGGTTGTAACTGTATTTAAAAGGGAAAATATGCTCAAAATATTTGAGCATTAAGATAAAAATAAAAGAAAACAAAATATAAAAAGCTTAAATATTGGCTGTATTAATTGAAGTATAGTTGTACTCGGGGCGAATTCACCTGTAATTGACCTCCATTCATTTTTATTTTTTTTTTGCATTTATATCTTGTTTTTAATATATTTTAAATTAAAATATTATGGATAGTGTGAAATTGACTCCCATTTGTAGTAGAAAAATTTAATATACTTGATCCCTATTCATGTTTGACTTTTATAATCAGAAAGTCCAACTCCGTCTACTTGTAGTGTTTTGGAAAAGATAGATATTGCTGAAGTAGTATCAAGGGCGGACCCAAGTGCAACCGGGGGGGGAACTGCGTTTTAGTGTAAGTCGGGACGTTTCGATCGACTTTGTCTCTCCCTGAAATTTTTTTCTCCCGTTTGATGTTTAATTTGTTGTTCGGATTAAATTTAGAGTTAAAATTAAAATATATTTCTTCAATTATGATTAATAATTAGAATTATCGATTAAAATATTAGAAATGACAAGTCAGAACATTGAAAAGTATATATTAAAGCATTATTTTTTATTAAGTATTTAATTAGTTAATGGATTTGAACCCGATTAGCTATTTAAATCCGATTCGATATATTTTTGCCCCTCCTGACGAAAATTCTAGATCCGCTCTTGAGTAGTATTATTATCTGATAATTTCATAAGTAGCTCCAAGAAATAGTGTAGAACCTACTTTTGTTGTAAATAATATATTATACTAATTATAATACCTAATATGCTTGGTGTATGTTGGGAATCATCTAACTTTTTTTTTTTTTTTTTCAAAACTTGTTTCTAACTTTCAATATTTCCAGTAGGCCTGGTTGATGATTCCGAGGCTCTAGCAAGATTATCGATTGAATTGATCATTGGACGGCATGAAAGAAAAATCTAAAAATGAGTATATTATAATTATTAACTAATTAATTACTTACCTAGTTCATCACTTTGATTAATTAATTAATTGTCTATGAAAGCAACGCCAATACAGAATAATGGCCCGATTACTGCGCTGCTCTCATCGGTCCCCTTGTCTGATGAAGCTCCACGTCTCCCGTTTTAAAAAATTTAGGCTTGTGAAATCCACGTACTCGTCACATGAATCCTTTGGGCCGGGGGATAAGAGGAGCTTAAAATACCGGGTTTCGGATTTAGATCATGGTTGGTTGTGGAGTGAAGTTAATGAGGATTAAATTATTGAAAATAAATCTGCTGTGGAATTGCAGATTCCTGCTCTTCCATATCAAACCATTCAGTTTTTTGAAATGCACGAATCTCAAAGCGGTTGATTTTTATGTACGAATCTCGAAATAAATGAATGGTTTGATTTGGTCAAGCAGAAACATGCGATTCCAAAGAATTTCTATATAATATATATGTATATATATATATAAATTAAATATAATATAATATAGAGAGAAAATTTCTATACACATCCTTTTATACCCACTTTTTACAACAACACAATATTTGATACTCTTTAGGGAAATAAATACAAAATACTTATTGGTTGTAATATCTTGACATTTATTTGCCCTCTCTTCCTTCCTTCATTCCTTCATTCCTTCCGTCCAGTAGTATTAGATTTCAACACTCATTAATCATGCCCTTTAAAACTCCGATCTAGCTTGATCGATATTGGGTAGTCCTTATTGTAGGTGCGTTGATTCTTTAATTGCTACTTGTCATTGATTTACCTACTCTGTTAGGTAAGGCCAGTATTCCTAAGTACTATCCCCTTTGATTATACCATTTTCTTTTCTGATTGTTTCTGGTTACTTACCCCAATATTTATTTATCTCAGATATAGGTGTCTGGATTCTGGTTACTGACCCTCTTATTTATCTCTCACCTTAAGGTCAGGGAGATAGAGAAAAATCCTAAATGTCCGGTATACTTTCTAGATAGTTCTAGATTAGAGCACATGACAATTGAATAAGGCTTCTAACCATCTTAACTGTTCCTTTGACCTCTTTCTAAAATTTCTCCTATTATTATTATTGTTTTTCCAAAAACTATTCTCTTCTCCTCTAGCGTCTCTATCTCTCTCCTTCATTCTCTATCTCTCTCCTTCGTTCTCTTCTCTCTCTCTCTCGTTCTCTTCTCTTCCCTGCTCTGGTCCAAGCACTGCTCCGACCATGGAGATAGGAAAAGAAGATATAAGAGAGGCAATTTAAAGAAGAGAGATGAGAGAGAGGCAATATGGATGAGAGATATGAGAGAGAGCGATCAAGAGCATTAACCTGGTTGTTTTATAGTATTCACCTTCTATTTTTACAGTATGCATCTTGTGTATTTACAGTATCCATCTTGTGGAGATCTGGATTAGGGTGATGAGAGAGAGGCAATATAGAGGAGATTGGAGGAGACGATTTGAGAGAGACGATATGGAGGAGAGAGATGAGAGAGAGTCAATTCGGAATATTAATCTTGTTGTTTTACAGTATGCATCTTGTGGTTTTGCAGCAAGTTGTTCCGTTTTGAAAACTTCTAGAAGTTGTCACGGTGAAGGTACAACAAGTTATTCCGTTTTGAAAAACTTCTAGAAATTGTCACAGTGAAAGCACAACAAGTTGTCACGGTGAAAGTACAGCAAGTACAGGCAGTTTGGCAAGTAGCAAACAGTTAGCAACTAACTGTAGGCCACTTTCAAGAGTCAATGGTTATTAGAAATTTGAATTACATATCATATATGATTTGCTATTAAGGTACATAATATAAAATATTAAATTTTACAGTATTTGTGCTAGTCAAATGACAGTTAATTAGGGTAAAAATTGGTTTCGGTGAAAATACAACAAGTACAGACAATTTGGCAAGTTATAAACAATTAGCAACTAATTGTGGACCGCTTTCAAGAGTTACTGATCATTAGAAATTTGAATTACATTTTATATATTATTTGCTATTAAGATATACAGTATTCACGCTAGTACCGTGGCAAGGATAAATTTAAATAATTAATTAACCGATCAAATTACTATCCAGCTTAATATTAAACAATTACAGCTCGCTCCTCGAAGCCATGTATAGAAAAATGATAGGTTCCTGTTAGTATTAAATTATTAATTGACGCGATCCATCTAATTAATTTTGAATTTCGCCGATTAGTGGTCAGGACAAAATAAAGTCAAGCAAAACTGTATCAAATAATAGTGATCTTGACATTGCAATAACAACAACTGTTTGGTGACAAATATTTCTGGAGAATCTTGTGTGTACGTCTCTTTTATTATCTATTTAATTAATAGTCCACCGTCTAATTATTTGTCAATAACAGTTATCTATTTATTTAAGTTTGAACTACGTATTTATATAATAATAACGATATTATAAAATCTACATAAATTTGTTAATTTATTTTAATTGATAATCATTAATAATTATAAAATTTTACTTAACAAATAATCAAATATATTTAGCACATAGAAGGGTGGAAAGACATGACAAAAATGATGGACGCATATTTTTGTTTGGTTGAAGACTTGAAGTGGAGCACTTTAAATGAACATAAGACTCAAAGAAAGAGATCATCTGTTTCCAGTGAGACTAACATGTGGATCTAAATGGGTTTATAAATTTAAATATTAGTTTTTAGTTTTGGTGTGGGCCCACGTATCAGTGATTCAGGGGCAGGAAAATCCGCCCCTCTAGAGGGCAGAGAAACCGGTTCCTCGTTCAGAACCGTTCAATTTGTACAAGAATTCTCATGAATATTGAAGTAATATGAACAAATTATAAAATGAATTGGACGGTTCTGAGCAGGCATTGAACCAATATAAATCTGATATCCATTGAATGTGCACTGTTATGTTGTTGGATTGGGTGTAATAGTC
>CAXKVW010001621.1:0-47430 GCA_964058825.1 Carex arenaria
TTCTTTTTCTGGTACAAATGAACTCATTGCATCATCATCTTCAGCAAAACTAGTGACCAGGTGCTGGTACATTCTCCCGCTGGTACTACAGCTACCAGTAGAGGATACAGTACTGACATTTTCAAAAGAACTATTCCTGTATTTCTCACTCAGCATTACCTTTTGAGAAATTCGTTGCTTTTTACAGATTTCATCAAATACCTCTGATGACAGCTTTCTCTTCTTTGAGTCCATTCCATTTCCAGAGTCCTGTTAAGTACAAAAGAAAAAAAGAGGGTTAATTTCTACGTAAGAACTTGTGCAATTTTGCACAGTACACCTCATGTTGGGAAGATTCACTGGATTTGGCCAGTAACAGGGCTAACAGGTTGTGATATGTTTTCTTAGCAGTCACGTGTTTTTTCACTTTCCCTTTTGCTGTGTATTTATGCTCAATGTGATGCATTTTACAGATTCTTGGTATGCTTTTAAGGATTTCTGTGGTCTGAGGAACAAAACTGTATGCTGCACATACTTTAATTTTTAATGCAATAATAGGCACTCTCACCAGTTTTTTTAAATAAAATAAAGGCCTAATTTGTAAAATACAAGCATGAAATGTGTACTATAAATATGCAGGTTTCCCCGCACGGAGCAATAAGGCCATGATAAGTACCAGTTATAACTTATTAAATATCATCTGTGGGTGACAAGCAACTAGGCAATTATAACTATATTGTCCCTCAATGCAATAAACATACAGGAGACAACTCCAAATCTAACTTGAACTGAAACTCTACATTGTGTTAATTCATTGACTATTTTACCCAGCAAAGTTTTATGAAATAGAGAAAAACATAATACCTTCTTAATTGTAACCCATTTTCCATTTTCCCATTTACACTGCTTCCTCAGGTTTAGTTTCTTAACTGCCAACTCTCTGCAATTATCCAAGAGCGAGACAAAGTAATACTCATTACCATAAGCGACACCTGTCACTTTAGCTGGCTTCCATGAGCCATGTACAAGCACCTCGATCACGTCACCTGGGACCCACTTGTTAGCCTTCTCTTTTACTGGCGGAAGTGGCCTGAGTGCTTTCCTTGGTACTCTATCTGCATATGCTACTTCTGATGTGTTGCTTCCTGAAGATGATGAGAAGTGGCAGTGGTTGTACCGCACAAAGTATGTACGACCATTGCCACAGACAATCTCGGCTGGTCGCCAGCTACCGCAGTAAAACACCTCCACTTGGCTTCCTTTTTTAAATCTTGTTAAGTGTTTGATCTTAGGCCTGAACACACATCAAATACAAGATATATGTAAGGAGATTGAAATACTACACTAAGAAAATAATGTTTTTTTTTAACTAACATTAAGAAAAGAATTAAGAGAAAAAATTGCACAAATCTATTGATTTGAAAAAAATCGCCTTAATTCAACTTTAACTAAATTTAGTCATAATAGCAGTACCAAAAAGGAAACCTTCATAAACTAAATAGAGCAAAATAATTTCCGGATGGGCAAAAAATTGAACAAACAAACCAACAACATCTTTTCTTTTTAATTCGCCGCAAATAAACTATTATTCTTGTTATTTAACAAACTAAAACAGAAAAAAAAAATCATTTTCTTTTCTTTCATTATTTATTGATTTGGGAAAACAACCAATTTCATAATCGACACAACTTTTCAGAATATGATCTGGCGATTCGATTTTATCTATCGTTGAAATACATATTGGATCGGCAAATTCAAATCAAATTGATTTTATAGATACAGACTGGATCAGCAAGCACAAAAAAAATACCAAAGTAATTATGGATTTGTAAACCATTTAAATAGCATATATAACATACAACTACAAATAAAGAGTCGTAACATTAATTCATCAACAGAAAACCACTAAGCGGATAGCATTCTTGAACTAATATGAAAAAAAAAACCGTTTTTACCGATTAATTATGCCAAACGATTTAAAAAAAATAGATAAAAAAGAAACATCTCATAAAGCAGAAAAGTCACAGATAATTAAACGATGAAACTAGTTCCCAAAGAAACAAAAAGAAAATCAAGTACAATGCACAAAAATCGAGAGAATTAAGAACTTACATGGCTGAATTGATCAATCGGCAAACCACAGGCGAGATGGAGCTCGATTTTCTTCGCTTTACGGCAACAAATTTGGGAAAGATTTTTCCCTTTTCTCTTATTAGAATCGCTCTCGCTCCCTGTTAATACTACGGTAAATTGGTAAATTAATTGTAATTGTTAATGTTTAATTGTTGTGTTTAAATATCCCCTTAAATCGAATTCACATCCAGTGCATTACCTGAAAAGGTAATCTTTTACAATTAGTAGATCCGGACCGTTATTTTTAGATTGGCACGAATCTCAAAGTCCAATAATAGTGCCCCCTATTTTCCCTCGAATCTCAAACTGGTTGAGATTTAATCTCTAACTGTAA
Source organism: Carex arenaria (assembly GCA_964058825.1). Classification (NCBI taxonomy): domain Eukaryota; kingdom Viridiplantae; phylum Streptophyta; class Magnoliopsida; order Poales; family Cyperaceae; genus Carex; species Carex arenaria. The sequence continues at coordinate 2,447 of CAXKVW010001621.1, forward strand.
AGTGAGGCCCATCCTCTACGGTACCTGGGAGGATATTGGTCCCCTTAAAAATCGGCGTTAAATCCGAGCCCACGATCGAACCGACTTTGTTAGGGCCAGCTGAACCGAAATCTCATCCGTTCATTTAATTGGAAATTATTTCTAGGTAGCAAACCGAAATCTTGACCGCTTATTAACTGGAACTGAGTTCTGATAGTAAAACGGACGGCAACTGATGCTGTGTTGCTTGCTTTTCTCGTGTTATTGGGCTTTGCGGTCCAGTTTGGGTTTCGTGTGTGTTTTGTTTATGGAACGCTTGACAAGTTGCTAGATATAATTTATCAACTAGGAGCTAAAATTACAATTTATCCGGTTATCCCCCTAAACGTATTATATATTTAATTTGTTTCAATCAATCGTTATCAATAAAAGTTTGGGTAAATTTTATTTATACCCCTCAAAAACTTCAAAATTATAGATTCACCCCTCTAAACTTCGAAATTACGTATTCCCCCTCTAAACTTTCAAAACTCACAAATTTATCTATTTTATTGTCTTTTATATTAAAACTCCTTTTAAATTTATTAAATATCCGTTTTACCCTTTATTAAAAGTATAAAAATGTAGTTTGTTTAAGAAAAATGTAGGTCTTGTATTTGATCGATTTTCGAGAAAAAAAATAGATATTTTGTAAAGGGTATAATGGGTATCCGATATTTGAGAGCAAAATGAGTATTTTATAAATTTAAAATGAGTTTCAATATGAAAGACAATAAAATGGATAAATTTGTGAGTTTTGAAATTTTAGAAGGGGTAATACGTAAATTTGAAGTTTTTGAGGGGGTATTCATGAAATTTCCCCCAACATTAATGTAGTTAATATATGTCAGTGATAATTATTTTATAAATATTTTCACTCTAAATTAATAGTTTATATAATCTAACTAAAAAAATATCACAAACAAATACATTTATTAAACACATAATATCATATAAAATATATAAAAAAAAAACATAATGATTGATCTATTATTTAAAAAATATATAACTTGTTAATTAATAAACGACATTAAATGTTATATAAACCAATTTTTTCATTAATGAAAAACTATATAAAATATTTTATAAATATTTTTCTTCTAAAAGTACAAATAAAAACCTATAAATATAGTAAATTAATCTCATAATCATAATAAATATAATTATATGTATTAATAAACTCATCATATATAAATTTATATTTTATATTATCTATAGAGTAATTTTTAATACAATTGTATGTTGCTAGATAGCATATGCAAGACTTTCTAACTATAGTCGGATTGTAAAATGTACAAGAATTTTTTTTTTAGTAAAGTTAGAAGTCAAGCCATTTAACTATTTAATATCTTTATTATTACAACAACGAATGTTTTCCATCTGAGTTTCGAACTCATGACTTTTCAAATAAATACTATGTACCTTTGTCACTAGACCAAATGCTAGTTCTTAAAAATATACAGCAATTATATTATACACACAGACAAGTTTACATTTTCACTAACTTTGAGTTTAAATTTAATGAAGCACATTAGTCCATACTTACTAAATCTAGCCCCTAATCTTATATTTTAGAGCTCTACACTGTTATATTATTTTTCATGACGCAACCTAATTATACATTAACATTATAAAGGCTTATGAGAGGGAAATACTAATACTGTATTAATATTTTTTTGGTTAAAAATAGTAAATTAAAATACTAATACTGTAATATTTTTGTTTATAATATATTGCAAGCTATTCCTAGTTAAAAACACATTTTGATACTAATAATACAATTTAAGCTCTTCTTGGAATAGTGTTTCTAAATACTCCGAAACTGTATTTATCTTTAGCAACAATACTTTAAAATAGTATAATCACTCATAATCCCAAAGATTTTATTTAGACCATAATTCCAAAAAAAAAAAAAATTAAATCACAAAATATCGAGAATTCCAAAAAGAAAAAAAGAAAACAGAACCACTAATTCAATCTGCGGATCCATTAATAGAGGTCTGCAGATTGAATTACTCTAAAAACTCTAATTTCAGTATATTACAGTGAAATTAATGATTTTTTGGGAGTCTGCCAATTCAATCTGCAGACTTTTATTAATAAGTCCGTAGATTGAATTGATGGTCTTGGTATTTTTAAAATTCTTCAATTTCAATAGTGATTTGATTTATTTATTTTTAAATGGTATAAATAAAAATTTCGGCTCATAATCCTGTGGATGGAGATTGGAAACTGCTGGCGACGCTTATTTGTTTCGATAAGGATCACCATGTTTCTCGAAGTGGGGCCCGTTATCCCAACGGATCCAATCATCCCAATTGAAACAGGAGTGCATATCCTCATAATCAACATAATAATATTTCTGTTTAAATCTGGACCGTTCGATCAAAATTCAGATTAATTTAGTCTGAGATGGAATATATAAAGACAAAACAAACACAGAACAGGGATAAGATAAGCAGTTGCCTGATTTACCTAACGAGATTTGGTATCAATTTCATAAATGCTCTTTTAAAGTAATTTAAGCTGAACCATTTTTAGATTTGGTACCAATCCGAATTTTGCTATTGTTCATAAAACGTAATTTATTGTCTAAAATAACTCTAAATCTTACTTTCCTGGTTAAATTTCTCAAAACCAACGGTTCTGATTATAACCCTAAACATGTTCATTTCTATAATATTAACTTCTTGTTTGTTTTGATTGATGTTGTATATTAAATTTCTTTTGGAAGCTGACAATAGTACCCGCACTCAAGTATCCGTAAAATTCCTACACCATAACTACATAGAGGATCGCAAAAGCTCCAGCACTGAATTTTTTTTCTAAAGTACTAATATCTATGCATACAAAAATACTTATACTGGTGCACACAAATATTTATCTCTATGAAGAAAATAATTTTTAAGATAATTGTCTTCCAACTAAATCTCCCAAACGTATCCGTACCATAAATACATGTAGGAGACCACTCAAACTACATGCAAACACGTTTTTAGAGGTGTATTTTTTTTCCTCCGGTCAATCTCATGCATATTTCTGACGATCTATAAATTTTTTTGCAAATCTAAAACTATGAACGTCTTTTACGCAATTTTCTCTTTCAAATAAGATCCATGATGAAACACTTTCAGACTCGTCATCACCCAAGTATTTATACCTCGTCATGCAATTATTTATACCTATATTTGTAAGTATTTTTTACATATGACGAATAGGGTTGCAAACGAACCAAACCGAATCGAACCTGGGTAGGTTCGAATTCGAATTCGTTCAAGTTCGAATCGAACTGGTTCGAAATGAAGACCCTGTTTCAGATTGAAGAAGCTGGTTCGAATTTGATTCTGTTCAATTCGAACTAGATTGGATTCGATTCGTTAAGATTCAAAATTGAGGCAGAGGAGAGACAGCCGGAGAAGCGGAGGTGAGCACGGAGAGCGAGGTGGCCACGGCAGAGAGGGTGCGAGGAGGTAAGGCGATAGTGAGAGTGCATCCTCATCCATGGCGGAGGAAGATAGAAAAACTTAAGAAGAAGATAAGAGGAAGACAGAGAATAAAATAAAATAGAGAGTGGGCTCCAGTGGGGTCAATATCCTTTAAGATGTTTCAAACTTCAGCGTGACTTTTTGAATATATATTAGAGTAAGGCTTGGGTGCTATTCATAGCACCGGAGTCTTTATGCAATGGCTCAAAATTTGAGTTTTCAAAATTCTAACGGCCGATCTGAACCGTTCAATATTTAATCTGTACTAAAATGTACTTGCATACCAAATTTTACATTTTTTTGAATTTTTTTACTATTGATTAAGTATGTTACAAAACCACTGTTTTCAGTGATCCAGAATTATTCAAAAACAGCGGTTTTGTAACATACTTAATAAATAGTAAAAAAATTCAAAAAAATGTAAAATTTGGTATGCAAGTACATTTTAGTACAGATTAAATATTGAACGGTTCGGATCTGCCGTTAGAATTTTGAAAACTCAAATTTTGAGCCGTTGCATAGAGGCTCCGGTGCTATGGATAGCACCCAAGCCTTACTCTATATATTAATATGGGAAAATTTGTTATGTGCCACTCAAAAACTTCAAATTTGTCAAAATGCCACTCAAAAACCCATATTTGTCAAAATGCCACCAAAACTCAAACCCTATTTTAATTTTGCCATTATCCCTATTTCATCTCAATTTAAAAATTCTAATCTTTCAAAATACCCAAACTGCCCCTGTCATATTTTTTTTTTTTTGAATTTCAAATTTTTTCGAATTTCAAAATTTTTCGAATTTCAAATTTTTTTCGAATTTCAAATTTTTTAAAATTTTTTAAAATTTCAAAATTTTTAAAATTTCAAATTTTTTGTAATTTCAAATTTTTTGAAATTTCAAATTTTTTTCGAAAATCAAATTTGAAATTTGATTTTCGAATTTCAAATTTTTTTGAAAAATCAGATTTATAGATGAAAATCAAATTCGAAAAAAAAAAATTTGGAATTTCAAAAAATTTGAAATTTCAAAGAGACGGTAGAACTGGTCCTGAGAAAAAAATCGGTTTATTTTGATAAGTTGGGTCTCTCTGAAAAAAAAAAAAAATTCTGACAGGGGCAGTTTGGTCATTTTGAAATATTAGAATTTAAAAATTGAGATTAAATATGGATAATGGCAAAATTAAAATAGGATTTGAGTTTTGGTGGCATTTTGACAAATATAAATTTTTGAGTGGCATTTTGACAAATTTGAAGTTTTTGAGTGGCACATAACAAATTTTCCCTATTAATATATTATACATGTTTCATGTTCTGGTTGTAACTTCTCTACTGTTACACAGATCTCAAAGCTCAAATAATACTCACCCACGCATCTTAAAGCTCAAAAATAAAATAGCTTCGCGAACCATGAACCCATTTCGAACGAATCTCCCTGGATTCGAATTTGGTTCGTTTCATTTCGAATCGAACTGACTTGAATTAATTTCGAATCAAACCTAATTTCGAATCGAATTTTTTTTGAATTTTTTCGAATCAAACTAGAATCGAATTACGAATCACGAATATTTTGTGCAGCCCTAGTGACGATGACGTCTGAAAGCATTAATATCAAGTATTGTTTATTCATATGCACTGAAATATTTAAACATATAAGATCAACTATTTTTGTTAGAGGAAGGTTGATTCGGAGACAATTGGAGAAGGTTAATGTGAGGACACGAGGTCATCAACTACTTCATTAGAGGGAGGTTGATGCGGGGACGATTGGGGAACTGAAAAAATGATAATCATAATAAGTAACACATCAAAATATCAATATCTTATTTTTCAAGTATTAATATATTATTTTTAAGTATTTATACCTATGAAGGTTGATGCGGAGACAAGTGCAAAAACTGAAAAAAAAAATAAACCATATAATTAGCGGGATCATAGTACATCATTCTTCTAATATTACTGCGAAAATTTTGAAAGTACAGAGTCTGTAATATTTTTTTTTAACCATACATATTCTCCTAAATAGTTGTATTACAACAACTTCCCCACTACTTTTGACAGAAATCGTCACTGGAAATATATAAGGCCTTTTAATATTTGTGGGAACTACCGAATTCAGGCTGAGATGAAATTTACATGGCCTTTTTAATAATATTTGAATGCCCGGAAATAAACAGAAATCTTATGTTACCTTAGGTGATAATAATTCATTTACGGCGGAGAAGAGTTAAAAGATGTCAGATAAATCCTAGCTACAAGTTGATACACAGATTAACATGGACCGTTTATTTCGTTGCATCTGATATGATATGAATGATTTCGATTTATATACACCTAGCAGGTCATTAAGAAACTACAGTTGGATAAAACCACTACATCCTATATAGCCGAAAATTTTATCTATACCATATTCAAATAAAAAATAAACTAAACAATCACAATTTTTGAAAAATTAAAAATTTACTGTATCTGCTAATTGAATAGGCGGACAAAAAAAAAAACAGATCCGCCAGTTCAATTAGCGGACCAACACATTTGCTGCTATGAAGAAGATACAAATGACTCTCAAGATTTTGTACCGTCTCGTAACGTTGCACTTTTTTTTTTTAGCAATTATTAATGTAGAGGGGCATGACATATCCTCTATGGAGTTTTTACCTGCGAAGCTGACCGGACGGTTCAGATTTACTCTCAGTCGGTGAGTGCTTGAATGATGGAGGAGGCAGTATTAATTTTGCTTTGAGATTCGTACCAAAATCTTATTTGGTCCGTCCGATCTAAATGAACGGACCGGATTAAAAGAACCGCACCTACATAGCTCCGCAGGTGATATGATTCCGCATGACATTTGACCAATCTCAATCAGGTGTCGATGGGTCCCATAAAAACAAAAGTTCTAATTAAACATGAAAGCAAAGAGATATCAATTAACAAAGTTATCTCCAAGTAATTTTGTTGATGGGTCCCACAAAATTAAAAATTTGAAATACAGTGGTTTCCTTCACCAAATAAGGACAATATGGTCTAATTTTTTTCTCTCTCACCTCATGTCTGCGCCAATTAAAAATGGATATGTTAAAATTGACACCCATCTCAATTCTTGGACATCAATAAAAAATCCTTTCAATACCGTCTGTTAAAAAAACAAAGAAAAAAAAGGTGACCACAGTCTGAGTCCACCGATTGAATTGGTGGACGCCAATTTAATTAACGGACGTAGTAAATTTTTAATTTTTCAAAAATTGTAATTGTTTGACTTAATTTTTTTTAATATGGTATAAATAAAAATTTCGGACTATATAGCCTATAAGGTTACAAGTCAAATAGATGGCTGACCTAATATGTTTTTTTCTTTATTTAGAGAAGTAAAATTAAAGGAGTAAGTTGAAATAAGAGGTGACTTAATCCGGAGTAATTTACTCTATCTATTTAGATAGGTTAATTTATTCTGCACTTATTCTATTTCTATGACCCATTGTCATAAAAATATACACATTGTTTAACATTTTATTCCACAAAACAGATTAATTTAAATCATGACTTCAACTATCAAACAAAATGTAAAATATGAGAAGTAACATGAAGATAAGCAATTTAATCCACATTAATTTTACTCCACAATCAAACATGACCTTAAGATTTATTTTAATTCAATATGAAAAACTTTTCCTCTACAATTAAATAATTAAAATATTTATTCAGAGAACATGACATTTAGATTTTACTCTACAATCCACATATAAAATTAATGTGGATTGTGGAGTAATAAAATATATATTCAGAATTGTCGGAATAATAAAGTAAGAATTATTTTTCTAGATTTGCACCAAAAAGAGAGGCTATAACAAATAATATTAGAGACCAATTGATAGGTATCTAATATCCCCATTTAATTTATACAAAAAAAAGTAAAACTGTTGAATATTAGGTAATTACATTTTTTGTACTAATAATAAGTGTAAGGCTATCGATAATTAAATTCGCAAAGTGTTCTGTAAAAATATATTATAATCTATTTTATAATATAACTTAATAATAAAAAATATTTCAGTAGATGGTTTTCTTGCTTGAATCAGAGCGGCTCTGTAATCAGGGAATTTTTTGTTTTGATTTGTAAAGAAAATAATAATTGTCCACATTAGAACGAACACGTATTCTCTGCATTAACTTAAAAGGGAATCTTTTGAGTTAATGCATCTTGATCGTCTGATTTTAAATGGAGTCAATCTAATTGTTTGATTTTAACAAAGAGGTTCTTCAATATTAGTGTGGATCTAGTCTGCACGGTTCTTAAAGAGGATCGGATGGTCCAGATGCATTACCTCACAAGATTCTCTTTTGAGTTACTGCAGAGGATACGAATACCATTAGAACTGTCGAGACGCCATAGTGTGCAACGATCCTGCTATTTTGGTTAATATATATATAGCCAATTGTATTGATTAGACAATTGTATTGAAAATCTGTAGGCAATTGTATTGATTAAAAAAAAATTACAAAACAACTGTTACATTATATTAGACAACAAATGTCTTTGAAAATATTAAGTTGTAAACAAATAAATACACACAAGGGGGAAGTATCACGTGGATACAAATTTGATCATTCTTAATTTATTGTTATTTTGGTTAATACGGAGATTTCAATTCAATTGGTTTATTTGTTTTTATTGTACAGAAAATAAAAACCAGTTCTGTTGGCTGTTGCTATCAGACTATTTAGCTAAAAATGAATTGTTTAATTAATTTAGATTTACTAATTACGATTAATTCTACATTTGCATGTTTTTATTGGAACAACACACCAGTCGCTATTTATAGGACCCTTAACGTTTGATCTAAAATAGATAAATCCAGATTTATATAAGATTATTCCTTGAATTTCATACTTCTAAATTAAAAAAGTTTGCTTACGCAGATGTGGATCCGTTTACCATTTTCAACGCTTTTATTCATTATAATAGGGTTCGTTTTTCGTGCATTGGTCCTGCTGTATTGTAAACGGTCCGGTCCACAGTTCCAACGGATTCACGGGTCTAAACGGTCTGGATTCGATGGGTCTGACTTGAAATAGTTGGTTCTAATTCGTGCTAGGATCATGGTTCAGATTCACATAGTTCGGTCCGATTCAGTCCGTATAGGTCCACAGCTATGTTTATTTCATTTTTTTTAGAAACAAGTTACATTGTTAGAAAAATAAATTCCAGTGACGAAAATAAAATTCCAATGAGCAGTCTTAATTTTTGGTCAAATTCAAATTTTAATTTAGAGAAAATAACTATATGGATTTTTATTTTCTTTATATAAAAATAAAGGTATTTGAATTTTAATTTCCAGATAATATAATTTATATATACAAATATTACATATTGATATAGTTTTAACGATTAATTGACAGAGGTCAGAAATCAGAAAAACTGAAATTCCACTTAGCAGTTCGGTCCAATTCTACACGGTGTGGTCCAAGTTTGGTCCGGTCCGATTCTACACGATTTCACAAATTAGTCTGGTTTGGTTCTACACAATTCTAGTGAAAAAATTCAACCGAAATTCTTACTAGACCCATTTCTAACTACGGTCCGATTCAATCCGGATCCAAACCACGGTGGTCTGATCCGGTTCCGGACCAACCGGTTCATTTCAATACACTGGGTCCTGGGCGAGTTTTCATACTTCACAGTTCACACACAAGTCGCCTCCATTGCTAATATGCGTGCAAGCGGGGACCCACTCAGAATGTAGCCATGTGGGCCGTACTCATCTCGCACTACCGGTACAGGTACCGGATCGGTGAAAGCATCAACTATCAAATTTTATATTTTCTATTTTAAAGAGTCGAACGAAAATAATATTTATTATTTAAAAAAAATTCCAGTCAACAATATTTAAAGAAATTCTCTATTTTTTTAGCGATGAAAGTGAAATAATATTTACTTAGAGGGAGCAGCTTGGGTCCGATACTCATCGGACTCAAACTGAGTTCGATAGATTCCATAACCATCCGATCCGCTTCAAAATCTGTGCACACAGATATTAAAATGAACAATACGGATATTAAAGCAACACACATCTTGAAGCGGATCAGACGGTTATAGAACCTATCGTCTCAGTTTGAGTCCGATGGACATCGGACCCAAGCTGCTCCCTTACTTATATTGTTCAAGTCAACAATTTCTTAGATAAATTACATATTTAAATCCGCTATGAGCTGATGACCTTAATCATCTACTTAAATATCAGTTGCAATGTCAAAATATTAGATGAATATGTCAATTCATGATTTATTTTATAAGTTATTTTATCATAATAAACATATATGAGTAGAACTAGGGTGTTCCTAAGTTCACCAAGCTCTTTTGTAAACTCAACTCTAAAATTTATCGGATTGACTTCAAACGACGAATTCAAACCGTTGAAATCTTTCTACCTTAGGAGTGATGCGTTTACATGCAAAAATTTTAAAATTTCAAATTAAATTTGTATAGAGTCAAGTGGTCAAAAAGCGTCCAAAAAATGAATGCATTAAAAATAATTTATAAACCTTCTAATTTTGACCACTTGACTTTATACTAAATTAATTCGAAACTTAAAATTTTTCACATGTAGACGCATCACACAGTATGCAGAAGGATTTCAACAGTTTGGATTCGTCGTTTGAAGCTAATTCGATAGATTTTAGAGTTGAGTTAAAAAAAGACTTGGTGAACTTAGAAGACCCTAGTTATACTCAATATATATTACTAAAAAAATTATAAGAAAAGTCAAGCAGTTTAATGGCACAAGGTTCCTGTTAAGTTTGACTTAATTGGTGCTTCATTAAGAAATAATAAGAAAAATAAATGACGGACAAACAGTGTCAACTGTCAAGTATTTGTATATGACTGATGAACTGATGGTGATTAATTACAAATTATTTTATATTTTGTTATAATAAATTCAACAATATGTGTATAAAATATGTTATTATTTTTGAAACGTTTTTTTACTTGAAAAAATATGAACAAGATTATTATGGTAACTTATTGTCAATAATTCCAACTTTAATTTTAATTTTAATTCCATTTTAGCTTAATCTTATTTTTGTTCGCATTATGTATGGTATAGTTTTATTTTCACCACTACAACCTTTTTGTTCTTCGGCGATATTTTTATTTTTTTTTAATTTATTTTGTCGGATTTATGGTTTTAAATTGTATTGTAGAATTTAAAAGGAATGAAATGGGAGAAAAGAGTCATCGTAAAATTCCACCTATTATACGCTCCAATTTCAAAATGACAAAAATAACTAAATTTGTATAGAGACTTCACCTTCTCTTTCTTTGCCGATTTTATTATTAATAGAAAAATAAAAGAAAAAATATCTATAATAAAGAACGATTTTGACAAAATTTTAAATCTAAGAAAATTATAATGATTTATAACGTTCAGCGGACGTTATAAATCATAACGTTCAGATAATCAAAATAAATTAACTCCTAATTAGCGAAAACAGAAAAAAAGAGACGTTATTGTCCAGAGATCCGAACCAATATTGAATGAGATTTGGCATGCATTTTTTAATTAATGTAAATTATCCGGATGTTATAAATCATAACGGTTTTCTTAGATTTCAAATTTCATCAGAATCGTTCCCTTTGTCAATATTTTTTATTTTATTTTTCTATTAATAAAAAAATCGGAATCGGCTTTCTTTGTGTCTCTTAGATTATGCTATTATGGAGCAGTATCACAAACTCTGGTCTCTCTTTCAAGAGGACGCATATTTAATTGTCGAAAATTTGTTTTTCTCCTCGATTATGCTATTATGGAGCATTCTGCACCATACCCTCAAGTGAAAGGAAGTTTGTTTTTCCAAATGATGAAAAATGCTCATAAGTTCCTCATAATATTATGTCAATGTAAACGAAATCTTTTTATAATTTAATCAAATAACTTACCACTATACTAGTTATCGAAAGCAATGAATTTAAAATTATAACAGCAAAGTTTGAGTGCCAGATTTCTCCAAAAGCAAAATCAATGTACCAGTTCTTGATGGTGGAATTGCTAGTTTATTGCAAAAAACTGTGCAATGAAGACGCCTAATGGTAATGAAACTATGCTTCTTTCAGAATTAATCAAGCACTTGCCAGATTATGCAAAATGAACAAACTAGGATCCAATCAACAAAAGAAAAATAACTTTCTTCATAGAAACCCTTGAACTTTGTTTCCAGAAAATTAACCAGCAGAACTTTTTTTGTTCTGAAAAATAGTAGTAATAACTGCCAGAAATGATCAGATTAGATATTTATACCTATATATATTTAGCAAATAACAAATTTTCCTACACTTTCTCACTCTTCTTTCTACATTCAACTTAACAACCTAGAGAAAAAACACCTAAGAAAAAAAGTTAAGATTTATGCTCAGCTCTGAACCTACATGTCAAGGTATTGACCAAATCAAGAAAATAGTTTCCATGTTTCTGAAATCTATCTCGAAGATGCTAGACTCCGAAGTACATTTTGCTGCTCATCAATGGAGATATTTAACAAAAGACGAAGATTAGATAGCAAAGCCTCCTGTTCCCAACTAATAGACCCGTTTGCATGTAATGCGGCCATGGTTGCCTGGTACGCATCCACCTCTAGCTTATGTGCCTCTCTTTCCATTTCTTGATCCCTCTTTTCTTTTTTAGAAACAGAGGTTTGGTTCATTGGTACAAATGAACTGACTGCATCATCCTCAGCATAGCAACACACCTGGTACTGGTATGGTCTGCCACTGGTACTGCAGCTCCCAGTAGAGGATGCGGTGCTCTCATTATTATCACATTTCCTGTGCAGCTTGTTACTAATTTTTCCACATGCCGCTTCTGATAGCTTTCTCTTCTTCGAGTTTTTTAAATCTCCAGATTCCTGTTAATTGGGGAGAAATTGTGAGAACAAATTAAAATGTACAAAGAATTGCAACATGAGATGATACATTAACAGTTTGGAATGAAATGAAGGTCAATTTGTGCCTCAATGATCTTCATCTTGCAGCCAAGACCCAAATAAATTGATTCCCATTATGCTCCGTTTAGAACCTCAACACTGTAAAACGGTTCTTCCCCCACCATATAAGCTACGAAAGGGGAAAATATTTTGGTCTGACATAAACTATATTATTCCCGAATTTATACCAAAATCTGACCTAATCAGCACCACAACTGGCTAGACATCCCATCATTAATACTTGACATAGTTATTCACCACAAAGTTTGATAATGTAAAAGATAAAAATGAAATCATGTCATCAGTTATGTTATACCTCTTTAATTGTAACCCATTTGCCATTAAGCCACATACACCTCCGCCTCAGGTTTGCTTTCTTAACTGCTACCTCTCTACATTGACCCAATGGCGAGATGAAATAATACTCATTCCCATATGCAAGACCTGTCACCTTTACCGGCTTCCAAGAGCCGTGCACAAGCGCCTCAGCAAGGTCACCTGGGGCCCACTTGTCAGCTTTTTCCTTTTTTGGAGGAGGTGGCCTGAGCACCTTCCTTTGCACCTTCTCTTCGCCTGTTTTCTTGTTTGCAGAAGAAGAGAAGCAGCAGTTATTGTACCGCACCAAGTATGTATGGCCATTGCCACAGACAATCTCAGCCGGCCTCCAGCTACCAGAATGAAACACCTCCACTTGGCTTCCTTTTCTAAATCTCATGCTTGGTTTTAAGCGTTTAGTACCAGACCTGTAAGAAAAGCATAATATATTTATGTAAGGATCCAGTAAAATTAACAGAAAAAAAAAATATTTTAGATGAACAAATTTTCAGACCTACTGGGTATTTGACCCCTAATTCAGCCTTAATCCAGACAAAAACCATACAAGTTTAATGAATTACAAACCGCACAAATATAAGGAACATCTAGTTTTTTTTTAATTATTAATTTCGAAAGGGAATAGAGGCACCATCAAATTGGAAAATTCTTAAAATAGATAAAGAAACGATCCTACCAAATTGGAAAAGATGAAAAAAAAAAGCACAAAAAGTTTGGAGCTACTGTACAGAGCTCCAAACATAATCCATACATGGCAAAGAGAGCACTGTTCTTTCTTATTTAGCAAACTACAAAGATATTGCTTAAGAGGAAAATAAACTAGCGAAAGAACAGCTGATTTTGTACCACAAACCTATATACATTTTTCAACAAAGATCTTACCTGCGATTCACAATTTAAAATCATAGCACGACAATTAGATTTGATTTGCAAAAGTTAATTTGACGGATTAATGACATACAGAAAATAACCACCTAATTAAAGAATAGTAAACAGAGAAAAAACAACGAATTCATAATATTTGAAATAATATTTGAAATTACAAGAAAAAGACCTAAAAGTGTAATCGTTATTAAGCAATTACAAAAAAGAACACAGCACCTTTCTATCAAAATAACCAACTTATTCTATACCTCTTGATTTTGCTTCGCAATTCCCAAACTAGCGTCATCGGAAAACAAAAGAAGGAACATTCAAATATCAATATTAGGCATAGAGAAATACACCGTTAACCTTTAAAATACTTCGAAAGATCTAAATTAAACAGAAGAGTTGCAGATTAATTTCCGATCGAACTACTTCCCAAAGGAAAAGAAAAAAGAAATGAACAAAAAAAACAAAGAAGCGAAGTATAGAACTCACATGGATCAACTAATCAATCGGAAAACGAGATGAGAACAAATCTCTTCAATTTCGCTAAAGAAACACCGAATTGGGGAAATTTACTTCCTCTCTGATTAAAATAAATTTATTGCTGATAAAAATGGAAATGCAAATGGTAATTTTTGAGTTTTTATATGTATCCAATCAATCTTGAATGGACCCACTAAACAATCGTATTGCATCTGAACCGTTGATCGAATCCTCCTTGGCATTAGAGTCGAAGAGACATCATATCTCCGTCGGATGAAAAAAAGACGGCTGAGATGGGATTTTGCTTTCTTTTTTTAATCAGGCATTGGGCTATTTAGTGTCAAATGGACTTGAATTATATATGGGCCGAATCTGCCGCTGTCAGCCCACGACAGGAACAGCCATTTTTCATTTTTTCCCCATAAATTAACCGGGTTCGGATCCTCAGGTAACTAATAGTTTAAGTTTGGATCCGGACCGGATCAGAATTCGAATCAATTCCGCGGTTTGAGTTATTTTAATGGATCAGAATTCGAAAAAATAGAAACAGGATACTATATGGCCCATATATACATATTTCTAGTTCCATCTTAATAATGACTACAAAATATTTACTTCGACGATATATTATTTCGACAATATTTTTAAATTAATATATGCATTTTATTGCCATTTAATAAATAAGGAGGAGGGCTCAAATGCCCATTAATTATGTATCCCAATCATATGTCATATTATTATTTTCGTTTTTAAAATTCAAACGGTCAATTTGAACTACTCAACATGACCTCATATTAAAATGTACTTGGAGACCAAATTCTGTATTTTTTTTAACTTTTATTATTTTTAAAATATTTTAAACCACCCAAAAACTTGATTCTGTACCTATCTAAGCAAATAGTAAATTATTTTCAAAAGAATATAAAACTTGTCTTCAAGTATATTTAACACGGAGATCATATTGAGCCGTTCAAACCACTTATTTGGACTTTGACAATAGAAATAAAAATGTAAGATATAATTGGAGCACGGAAATAATGAAGCATTTGAGTCTCCTAAATAATTTACTAATTATTTTTTTGTAGTTGAATATCAGACCATAGAAAATTAATTTACATTTTCTGCCGGAATAAAATGTTAACTGCAACCATCGCGCAAAGCACCTATATACATTTCTTACGAAATCTTAGAAAATCTTATTGTAAATTTCCATTTAATTATGGCGATGAGATATATTTTTCGTATTTAAATTAACCTCAATTTGAGAAGGCTTCAAATGCATCATCATTTTGTGCTCCAATATGCTTCACATTTTTTATCTTTGTTTTTAAAGTCCGAACAGTCGATCTGAACCATTCAACATGATCTTCATAATAAAATATGCTTGGAGACCAAATTTTATATTTTTTAGAATTTTTTTTTACTATATTTTTACATTGGTATAATATCACTTTATCAGATGGTCCAAAATCTCCTTAAAATAGTGATTTTGTACCTATTTACAAAAATAGTAAACAAATTCTAAAAAATATAAAATTTGGTCTCCAAGCATATTTTATTATGAATATTTTGTTGAGCAGTTCAAATCGACTGTTCGAACTTTAAAAATAAAGATAAAGAATGTAAAGCATATTGGAGCACAAAAAAATGATGCACTTTGAATCCTCTTCCCTCAATTTTGGTGTTGTGAAATTGATTTACAGAATCTAGTCCACTAAAATATCACAGAGAACCTGTATTGCTTTAGAAACTTTATTGTAAATTTCTATTACTTGTGATTGGAATGTAAACGGTTCGCGTTATATAACTTGTGCGTCGTGTGTTATGACCATCATTTGAAAAAAATGACACGACACACAAACTAATCTGATAAGCTTATAAAAAAAACTATATATATATATCTGTCATGCAATACTGATTAAATAAACAAATAAAAAAGTGTCATTGATGCTCCTACCTGATAGTTGAGAGGTCATTTCACACTTTGTGAGGAATAATTAGTCGTTGATTTCATTATCATAGAGAAGATGGTAATTTAACAATTTTGTAATATTTTTAGAAGTTTCTTGATCCAATGAACTCGGTAGAATTAAAGTGGCCTAAGCTAAATTAGGTTGCTGAGTACATACCTAGAAATAAATATAGAAACCCATATCATCTACCGTTAAATTAATTATCCCTTCTATATATTCAAAAGGTCGACGGTGCAGATTAAGCAATGATTAATCTTTATGTCGGTTTTGATCCAAAGAATCAGCTGTGAAATTAAAATATGCTCAATTGTAATTATAACTACATAATATTTCCTCAATTGCGTTAAATTTTTTGTTGCGACATATTTCTCTCGGTTTGCTACGGAGCGTCTGTTCTACGTACAAAGAGAATTGGCTTGGCTTCAATCATTAATTCTTGATTGATCAAAATTTTTCTGTAAGTTGCCTATATCTCTTTTGGAATATCATTTTTTTTTTTATCAATTTCAAATTGATGTCGTCGTGATTTTGTTCTTATAGTTCTTAATGCTTGCATTTATTTCGATATGGTGTTTTTTTTTTCTTTTTTTTTGAACATGATATGGTGTTTTCTTAATTGACGGAAAAAAGTACCAATTATTGATATGCTCTCTTTTTATTAGGTAGTTAAATTTTGTCCTCTGCCGCCTGCTCCATTAATTCACATCTTATTAATTGTTTGAGTCTTGTAGAAATGCCTTTTTGCTTAGAGTTTATTCTTTTCAAATCTATTTAAAATGATGTTTTTGCGAACAAATTAATATGCTGAAGTACAACAAAAAAAAAAAAACAAAGGAAAATAAAGATAGTAGTATGAGTAGAGTCAACAAGTAGGAGAGCCTGACAGAGGGGAATTGGTGCCTAGCAGAGCCATGAGAGAAGAGGAGTTTGTCGCTTAGGGTTAGGGTTAGGGCAAACAAAGCGGAGATGCATACATGGAGAGAGAATTTTGTCAAAAGAGAAAGAAGAGAGTGAATAACAAAGACAAAAAACATAAATTAGGCTATTTCGCAAAGAAAAAGATTATTAGAAAAGACTGGACTGTGGAAAGAAAAAATTAGGGTAGACAAAAATCTAGTGTGTGTAGTAGGTAAAAACTTACCAAGGGAATTGGGTCAAATGTGAATGAAAACCAATCATATAAAATTTTAATACTGTAAATGAGGATCAATTTTACAGTATTCATAATATTTTTGATCTAAACTATACATAAAATCACATACACATACATAAAATTTGAAAATAAATGGGAGTCACTTGACCCCATTTGATCTCAGGGGCGGACCCAGTGTATTCCAGGGGGGACAGCCGGCCCCCCCCCCCTCCCTGGATTTTGAGTTTTAGTGGAGATTTATCGGCTCCGACTGACTTTGACCCTCTGAAAAAAATTTTGCCCTCCTCTGGATGTTTAATTGGTAATTCAGATTAAATTTATAGTTAAAATTAAAATAAATTTCTTGAAATATGATTGGTAATTATAATTATAAGTCAGAATATCATAAATTACAAGTCAGAGTATTATAAAGTATAAGTTAAAGCATTATTTTTTTATGAAATACCTAATTAGTTATTGGGTTTAAATCCGATTAGCTATTTAAACCTGATTCGATATTTTTTTGTCCTCCTGATGAAAATTCTGGATCCGCCCCTGTTTGATCTTGCTACCTCCGCCCTTGAAACCTACATATATATGGGTCCATGCTTAATTTTCAATATCAGAGACTTAGTTTTCAAAATCCAAAAGTATACAACAGCCTAGGAATGTCCCAATGTGGTTCCGCCCCTAACAGTATTCAATTGTGATTTTTGTTTTCATAATTGAGTCTTTACTAGATTTAAGCGTTAACAAAACCTTTCTCTTCTCTCTTTATAGTTATTTTTAGAATCTTCGTATTTCTAACAAGATCTTGACCTAATGTCTTGTTATGACTTCCCCATTTATCTAATTAAGGGTTATAATTCCTACATGACTAATGAATTTAGTAATTTTAATAATCTTCATAAATGAAGTTTCATTCTTTTTGGAGATAAAGATGGTGATGGCGATAGGAGAGAGCTGAATTGAGAAAGACGAAGAGGAAAAAAATTTAAGGAGAAAGGGAGAAATAATTAAGGATAAAACAATATATATATATATAGAGAGAGAGAGAGAGAGAATGACTAATATGATTTCAGTAGCATATGGGCCGAAGTGCTTACGGTCCAAATTTGAAATTTCAAAATTCAAAAAGTCGATCTGAACCGTTAGATGTATTCTCCATATTGAAAAGTGCTTGGAGACCAAATTTTACATTTTTTGGAATTTTTTTGCTATTTATTAAGCCACTTTGAAAATCGTTGATCCAACGGTGGCTTAACCCAACAGTGCCACCGTTGGATCAGCAATTTTCAAAGTGGCTTAATAAATAGCAAAAAAATTCCAAAAAATGTAAAATTTGGTCTCCAAACACTTTTCAATATGGAGAACACATCTAACGGTTCAGATCGACTCTTTGGATTTTAAAATTTCAAATTTGGACCGTAAGCACTTCGGCCCATATGCTACTGAAATCATATTAGTCACTCTCTCTCTCTCTCTCTCTCTTTCTATATATATATATATATATATTTATATTTATATTTATATATATATTGAATGCCTTGGCAGTGATAAAATATTTGCCTTGTACTGTTTGAACACAAGATCGTTTTTTTTGCTGATTATCATATATATATATATATATATCTCCACATGCACAAGGACAGTATACTGTTGGTTATAAACGTTGAATTAATTATGACAATATTGCTATATATTGGCAATTTGAAAAATATTTCCTTAATTAGGTGCAGATCAAGGAAAAATAAACGCAAACATAATTATCTCCACTCTAGAGTTTCCTTTATGATACAACCAATTTTTCTCAGAAATAGGATTGAACCAACTTTCACCTTTGCATAACAATATTTGCTACAATTTTTTTTGCGTTGAATTAGGTTTTGAAGAATTTAGCAAGTGCAACCATGAGAGCCAAGAAAGGAACAAAGTTGACGAGATTAAGAAAAGGCAGCAAGGTTGAGGTGTTTGGTACCACCAACACTATCCCTGGTGGGTTCTGGCGCCCCGCGCAGATTGTTTGCGGCAACGGTCGAACCTACTTAGTGCAGTATGATCCTGTGCCATCTTCTATCAAAAAATCAACAAATATAGAGAAGGTCCCAAGGAAGATGATCCGCCCGTGTCCTCCAGTGAAGGACAAAACTGTCAATTGGAACCGGGAAGATGTTGTAGAGGTTTTCGTGCACGGCTCTTGGAGGGTTGGGAAGGTGACCGGTGTTGCATATGGCAATAATTTCTGTTTTGTGTTGCCGATTGGGCATGCTCGTGAGATTGCAGTTAAGGTATGCAATCTAAGATGACGGCAAATGTGGGCGAACAACAAATGGATTCTCATCAATAAGGTAATTAACACCATCAATCTCTATTTTTTCTGTTCCTTTTTTTTTTATCATCGTGGTGGTTTTCATTTTAGATTAATTAAATATTTTTAACATGGCAGTTAACTTACTGTTACAGGACTGTCCAAAGGCAAGTAGTGGATTTGTTATAAAGTTGAAAGTAAGGCACAAGGTGATGCTCGGTCGTAGCGAAAGCACTGTATCCTCTACAGGTAGCTGCAGTGCGAGCAGTAGACCGTATTAGTATCCGGTGCTTAGTCGCAGTAATGATGATGATGCAATGAGTATGCATGATCGATTGTGCCAACAAAGAAGACCTCTGTTGATGAAACCAAGGTCAATTTCTATAAATTAAGTAAATTATTGTATTAAGCAAATTTTGGTTAAATTTTTATTTTGAAAATACTAAAGAGTAAATAACACTAACAATCGCATGATAATTCATGTAAAGAAATACAAAAAAGAGTTATTGTTTTAATAATTATATATTAGTGCCACGTGAAAGTTTGTAGGTTTGAAACATGACTGAGAAATTATTGATTTTAAAATTGAAAAAATTAAGCCTAATTTTTATTTACTTTTTTTTTTATAAAATTTTAAAATTGATATTCATTTTTATTTTTGGGCCTTAATGAAGCCGAATAACTTGTGTATTGTATGTATAGTGGACTGGGCCAGTAATAGATCTAACTAAGCATTGATCAATTCTCAACTAATTATTTGTGCTTCTCAGTACTCTTAAATGTTTTCTTCCAACACATGCATCAAGCAAAATATTTGTGATTTGACATATATAGTGCTTATGGAGACCATTTTTTGTGACTTAACTAACACTCGTAATTAAGTTATCAGGTTAATCTTGTGTGTGTTTATAGTTTTTACTATAAATTCGCATAAGCTTTCAGCGCTGATGTATGACACGGGATGTGTTCAAATAATATTTTGCATATAAATTCATTTGAATGAAATATTGGATGAAACTGAGTATTACTTTAAAATAAGCTTCAACGATTAGGGTTCTAATCACTGTTGATTTAAGAGCGGTGGTGAGAAAAAAATGAGTATAATCTACCGGTAGTAGTGAAAGCACTGTATCCTCTACCGGTAGTTGCAGTGCAAGTGGTAGACTACATCAGTGTCCGGTGTTTATCCACAGTGATGATGATGATGATGATACAATGAGTATGATCGATTGTGCTAACAAAGAAGACCTCTGTTGATAAAACCGGAGAAAGGAGGGATATACAAATGGTAAGAATAACACATAAGCTAAAGCTAGAGAAGTACCATTCAACTACATACAAATATAGAGCCGTTAGTTGGGACTAGGGGGCTCTTTTCTCTGACCTTCATACCTCGCTAAATATCTCAACTGGTGAACTCAAATCATCAGTTCTGAGGAGTTTATCATAAAGATAGCTACATCCAAAATTTACCCTTTTTCATTTTTTGACCATCTTTTTTGTTATCCTAGCCAAGATTTATGTTGAATTAGATATTTATGAACCCGAATTGTATGAACTTTAAGCTTTGTTAAGAAAAAAAAAGACTATTTTTTTCTCCTGTTGCCTGATGCATATGGGCCTAAAGATTATGTTGTAAATTTGTTCATGAATTGTTGTGTGAGTCTATGTCTATCTCAAGTTATGTTGAAATTCCTTTTTTCTTATAATATCCCGATTGTTAAAGAGATTGAGGTAGCACAAATGAGAATACGGAAAATTTATTCGATTATAATTAGGGTGTTCATCAGTTCACTAATTTTTTGATGAGTTTAATTTCAAAATCTAACAAAATGATCTTAAATGACGAATCTAAATTGATGGAATCGATTTATATGATGATAAATGGTCTTAAATCTACTTTACAGGTTATGCATTTACATGTCAAATTATAAATTTTCGAATTAATTAATTTATTAAAAAATCAAGAGGTAAAAAAATAGTGTACAAGTTACTTTTTTAATGTATTCATTTTTATCCTTTTTTTAATGTTCTGACTTTATACTAAATTAATTAGAAGATTTATAAATTTATCATTTGAACACATCACTTGTGAAGTAGATTTGTTTTAATGGTTTAGATTTGTCGTGTAAAGTCAATTCAAATTTTTTTGGAGTTAGGGTATGTTTGGTTGGATTGAGAATAGGTTATTCTTGGTGTTAAGCTATTCAGTGTTTGATTGTAATAGTTAGATTAGTGAATCCAAACTTTTTATCTTATTAGAATAGGCTATTCCTAAGAATTCTGAGATTTGACTATTCTAAAAAAACAAGCAATAACTATTTTTGATTTGACTATTCTAGCTATTCTTATTATGCAACCAAACATATCCCAAATAGGTTGTTAAGTTTAGAACACCCTACTCAGGGGCGGACCCAGAGTGTACCGGGGACTGGGGGTAGCCGCTCCCTCCCCTAGATTTTGAGTTTTAGTGGAGATTTATCGGTCCCGACTGGCTTTGCTCTCTCCCTGAAATTCTTTTTCCCCTCTTGATGTTTAATTGGTAATTCAGGTTAAATTTAGGGTTTAAATTAAAATAAATTTCCTGAATTATTACTGGTAATTAAAGTTATAAGTCATAACATCAGAAATTACAAGTCAGAGCATTATAATGTATAAGTTAAAGCTTTATTTTTTATCGAATACTCAAATTAGTTAATGGGTTTAAATCTAGTTAGCTATTTAAACACGATTCGATATTTTATTGTCCCCCATGAAAATCCTAGATCCTCCCCTGACCCTACTTGTACTCAAGTCTTGTCAATTCAATATATGCCATATAATTGACGAAATCTCATAATTAACTATATGAAAAGAAACATTGCATACACTAGATTCTGTAATTACTAGCCAAATTATTATGTAATAAAATATTACGAATATATTAATTGAAATGAACATTGCATACTTTTTCTTTTAGTTTTCATTAAAACAATTCTAACAACATATTCTTCAGGTTAGTTGATATACCTATTTGTTTCTTTCAGAGTGAAAGTAGAATTAGTTTAAGGTTTGAAAAATTGTGCATTAATTATTCTGAAAAACATGAGCCGTCCACCCAGTCAGTGGATAGCAATTAAAAAAGTACTTGAGAGTAGGTTCGATGGGTTCAACCACCATCTGTTCCACTTTAAGATTTGTGCGTTTTGCTTTAAAATTCGTACGAGTCTACTTCATTTGCCCTTGTTTGTGTGTTTAACAACCTCAATTGGCGTTGTTCGTGTGATTAACAACATCTTTTGCGCTTGATCTTGTGCTTATGAACCCCATTTGCACTTGTTCTTGTCCTTAGGAATCTCATTTGCCCTTGTTTATGTGCTTAACAACCTCAATTGGCGTTGTTCGTGTGCTTAACAACCTCTTTTGCACTTGATCTTGTGCTTATGAACCTTATTTGCACTTGTTCTTGTGCTTAGGAACCTCATTTGCACTTGTTCTTGTGCTTAGGAACCTCGTTTGCCCTTGTTCGTGTGTTTAACAACCACAATTTGCGTTGTTTGTGTGCTTAACAACCTCTTTTACGCTTGATCTTGTGCTTATGAACCTCATTTGCACTTGTTCTTGTGTTTAGGAACCTCATTTGCCCTTGTTTATGTGCTTGACAAACTCAATTGGCGTTGTCTGTGTGCATAACAACTTCTTTTGCGCTTGATCTTGTGCTTATGAACCTCATTTGCACTTGTTCTTGTGCTTAGGAACCTCATTTGTCCTTGTTTGTGTGCTTGACAACCTCAATAGGCGTTGTTCGTGTGATTAACAACCTCTTTTGCCCTTGATCTTGTGCTTATGAACCTCATTTGCACTTGTTCTTGTGCTTAGGAACCTAATTTACCCTTGTTTGTGTGCTTAACAGCCTCAATTGGCATCATTCGTGTGCTTAACAGCCTCTTTTGCGCTTGATCTTGTACTTATGAACCTCATTTGCACTTGTTCTTGTGCTTAGGAACCTCAATTGCACTTGTTCTTATGCTTAGGAACCTCATTTGCCCTTGTTCGTGTGCTTAACAACCTCAATTTGCGTTGTTCGTGTGCTTAACAACTTCTTTTGCGCTTGATCTTGTGCTTATGAACCTCATTTGCACTTGTTCTTGTGCTTTGGAACCTCATTTGCCCTTGTTTGTGTGCTTGACAACCTCAATTGGCGTTGTCCGTGTGCTTAACAACCTCTTTTGCGCTTGATCTTGTACTTATGAACCTCATTTGCACTTGTTTTTGTGCATAGTAACCTAATTTGCCCTTGTTTGTGTGCTTAACAACCTCAATTGGCGTTGTTCGTATGCTTAATAACCTCTTTTGCGCTTGATCTTGTACTTATGAACCAAATTTGCACTTGTTCTTGTGCTTAGGAACATCATTTGCCCTTGTTTGTGTACTTAACAACCTCAATTGGCGTAGTTCGTGTGCTTAACAACCTCTTTTGCGCTTGATCTTGTGCTTATGAACCTCATTTGCATTTGTTCTTGTGCTTAGGAACCACATTTGCCCTTGTTCGTGTGTTTAACAACCTCAATTGTCGTTGTTGATATGCTTGTTAACCTCTTTTGCACTGGTTCTTGTGCTTAGCAACATCATTTACCCTTGTTCTTGTGCTTAACAACATCATTTACACTTGTTCTGGTGATCAACAACCTTATTTGTCATTGTTTTTGCGGTTTGCAACATAATTTGCCCTCGATCCTGTGATTATGAACCTTATTTGCATTTGTTTTTGTGTTTAGGAACCTCATTTGCCCTTGTTTGTGTGTTTAATAACCTGAATTGGCGTTGTTCGTGTGCTTAACAACCTCTTTCGCCCTTGATCTTCTGCTTATGAACCTCATTTGCATTTGTTTTTATGGTTAGGAACCTCATTTGTCCTTGTTTGTGTGCTTAACAACCTCAATTGGCGTAGTTCGTGTGCCAACCTGTTATGCCCTTGATATTGCTTATGAACATCATTTGCATTTGTTCTTGTGCTTAGAACGTTATTTGCCGTTCTTCGTGTGCTTAACAACCTCAATTGTCGTTGTTCGTATGCTTCTTAGCCTCTTTTGCCATTGTTCTTGTGCTTAGCAACATCATTTATACTTTTTCTTGAACTTAATAGCCTCATTTGTCATTGTTCTTGCGCTTTGGAACATAATTTGCCCTTGATCATGTGCTTATGCACCTCATTTGCATTTGTTCTTGTACATAGGAACCTCATTTTTCTTTCTTTGTATGCTTAACAACCTCAATTGGCGTTGTTTGTGTGCTTAACAACCTCTTTTGACCTAGATCTTGTGCTGATGAAACTCATTTGCATTTGTTCTTGTGCTTAGGAACCTCATTTGCCCTTGTTTGTGTGCTTAACAACCTCAATTGGCCTTGCTCGTGTGCTTTACAACCTCTTTTGCCCTTGATCTTGTGCTTTTGAACCTCATTTGCATTTGTTCTTGTGCTTAGGAACCACATTTGCCATTGTTTGTGTACTTAACAACCTCAATTGGCATTGTTCGTGTGCTTAACAACCTCTTTTTCCCTTGCGATTGTGCTTCTGAACCTCATTTGCATTTGTTCTTGTTCTTAGAAACCTCTTTTGCCTTTGTTTATATTCTTAACAACCTCAATTGGCGTTGTTCGTGTGCTTAACAATCTCTTTTGCCCTTAATTTTGTGCTTATGAATCTCATTTGCATTTGTTCTTCTGCTTAGGAACCTCATTGGTCGTTGTTTGTGTGCTTAACAACCTCAATTGGCGTTGTTCGTGTGCTTAACCTCTTTTGCCCTTGATATTGTGATGGCGAACCTCTTTTGCATTTGTTCTTGTACTTAGGAACCTCATTTGTCCATGTTCATGTGCTTAACGACCTCAATTGCCGTTGTTCATATGCTTCTTAATCTCTTTTGCCCTTGTTCTTTTGCTTAGCAACATCATTTACACCTGTTATTATGCTTAAGAACCGCATTTATCGTTGTTATTGCACTTTGTAACATAATTTGCCCTTGATCTTGCTCTTAGGAACCTCATTTGCCCTTGTTTGTATGTTTAACAACCTCAATTGGCATTGTTCGTGTCCTTAACAACCTCTTTTGCCCTTGATCTTGTGCTTATGAACTTCATTTATATTTGTTCTTGTGCTTAGGAACCTCATTTTCTGTTGTTCGTGTGTTTAACAACCTCAATTGTCGTTGTTGATATGCTTCTTAACCTCTTTTGCCCATTTTCTTGTGCTTAACAAATTCATTTGACATGGTTCTTGCGCTTTGCAATATAATTTGCCATTGATCTTGTGCTTATGAACCTCATTTGCATTTCGTCTTGTACTTACGAACCTCGTTTGCCCTTGTTTGTTGCTTAACAACCTCAATAGGCGTTGTTCGTGTGCTTAACAACCTCTTTTGCCCTTGATCGTGTACTTATGAACCTCATTTGCATTTGTTCTTGTGCTTATGAAGCTCATTTTCCCTTGTTCGTGTGCTTAACAACCTCAATTGTCGTTGTTGATATGCTTGTTAACCTCTTTTGCACTTGTTCCTGTGCTTAGAAACATCATTTACCCTTGTTCTTGTGCTTAACAACATCATTTACACTTGTTCTGGTGCTTAACAACCTCATTTGTCGTTGTTCTTGCCCTTTGCAACATAATTTGCCCTTGATCTTGTGATTATGAACCTTATTTGCATTTCTTCTTGTGCTTAACAACCTCAATTGGCGTTGTCCGTGTGCTTGACAACCTCTTTTGCGCTTGATCTTGTTCTTATGAACCTCATTTGCCCTTGTTTGTGTGCTTAACAACCTCAATTGGCGTTGTTCGTGTGCTTAACAGCCTCTTTCGCGCTTCATCTTGTGCTTATGAACCTCATTTGCACTTGTTCTTGTGCTTAGGAACCTCATTTGCCCTTGTTTGTCTTCTTAACAACCTCAATTGGCGTCGTTCGTGTGCTAAACAACATCTTTTGCGCTTGATCTTGTGCTTATGAACCTCATTTGCACATGTTCTTGTGCTTACGAACCTCTTTTGCCCTTGTTGGTGTGCTTAACAATCGCAATTGGCATTGTTCATGTGCTTACGAACCTCATTTGCCCTTGTTTGTCTGCTTAACAACCTCAATTGGCGTTGTTTGTGTGCTTAACAACCTCTTTCACGCTTGATCTTGTGCTTATGAACCTCATTTGCACTTGTTCTTGTGCTTATGAACCCCATTTGCACTTCTTCTTGTGCTTAGGAACCTCATTTGCCCTTGTTTGTCTGCTTAACAACCCCAATTGGCATTGTCTGTGTGCTTAACAACATCTTTTGCGCTTGACCTTGTGCTTATGAACCTCATTTGCACTTGTTCTTGTGCTTAGGAACCTCATTTGCCCTTGTTGGTCTCCTTCACAACCTCAATTGACGTTGTTCGTGTGCTTAACAACCTCTTTTGCGCTTGATCTTGTGCTTATGAACCTTATTTGCACATGTTCTTGTGCTTAGAAACATCATTTGCACTTGTTCTTGTGCTTAGGAACCTCGTTTGCCCTTCTTCGTGCGCTTAACAACCACAATTTGCATTGTTCGTGTGCTTAACAACCTCTTTTGCGCTTGATCTTGTGCTTATGAACCACATTTCCACTTGTTCTTGTGCTTAGGAACCTCATTTGCCCATGTTTGTGTGCTTAACAAACTCAATTGGCGTTGTCTGTGTGCTTAACAACATCTTTTCCGCTTGATGTTGTGCTTATGAACCTCATTTGCACTTGTTCTTGTGCTTAGGAACCTCATTTGCCCTTGTTTGTGTGCTTGACAACCTCAATTGGCGTTGTTCGTGTGATTAAAAACGTCCTTTGCGCTTGATCTTGTGCTTATGAACCTCATTTTTTGCACTTGTTCTTGTGCCTAGGAACCTAATTTGCCCTTGTTTGTGTGCTTAACAACCTCAATTGGCGTTGTTCGTGTGCTTAACAACCTCTTATGCACTTGATCTTGTACTTATGACCATCATTTGCAATTGTTCTTGTGTTTAGGAACCTCATTTGCACTTGTTCTTGTGCTTAGGAACCTCGTTTGCCCTTGTTCGTGTGCTTAACAACCTCAATTTGCGTTGTTCGTGTGCTTAACAACCTCTTTTGCACTTCAACTTGTGCTTATGAACCTCATTTGCACTTGTTCTTGTGCTTTAGAACCTCATTTGCCCTTGTTTGAGTGCTTCACAACCTCAATTGTCGTTGCTCGTGTGCTTAACAACCACTTTTGCGCTTATCTTGTGCTTATCAACCTCATTTGCACTTCTTCTTGTGCTTAGGAACCTCATTTTCTCTTGTTTGTGTGCTAAACAACCTCAATTGGCGTTGTTCGTGTGCTTAACAACCTCTTTTACGCTTGATCTTGTGCTTATGAACCTCATTAGCATTTGTTCTTGTGCTTATGAACCTCATTTGCACTTGTTCTTGTGACCTCATTTTTCCTTATTTATGTGCTTAACAACCTCAATTGGCGTTGTTCGTGTGCTTAACAACCTCTTTTGCCCTTGATCGTGTGCTTATGAACCTCATTTGCATTTGTTCTTGTGCTTATGAACCTCATTTTCCCTTGTCCGTGTGCTTAACAACCTCAATTGTCATTATTGATATGCTTGTCAACCTCTTCTGCACTTGTTCTTGTGCTTAGCAACAACATTTACCCTTGTTCTTTGGTTAACAACATCATTTACACTTGTTCTAGTGCTTAACAACCTCATTTGTCGTTGTTCTTGCCCTTTGCAACATAATTTGCCCTTGATCTTGTGATTCTGAGCCTTATTTGCATTTGTTCTTGTCCTTGGGAACCTCATTTGCCCTTGTTTGTGTGCATAACAACCTCAATTGGTGTTGTCTGTGTGCTTGACAACCTCTTTTGCGCTTGATCTTGTTCTTATGAACCTCATTTGCACTTCTTCTTGTGCTTTGGAACCTCATTTTCCCTTGTTTGTGTGCTAAACAACCTCAATTGGCGTTGTTCGTGTGCTTAACAACCTCTTTTACGCTTGATCTTGTGCTCATGAACCTCATTTGCACTTGTTCTTGTGCTTAGGAACGTCATTTTCCTTTATTTGTGTGCTTAACAACCTCAATTGGCGTTGTTCGTGTGCTTAACAACCTCTTTTGCCCTTGATCGTGTGCTTATGAACCTCATTTGCATTTGTTCTTGTGCTTATGAACCTCATTTTCCCTTGTTCGTGTGCTTAACAACCTCAATTGACGTTGTTGATATGCTTGTTAACCTCTTTTGCACTTGTTCTTGTGCTTAGCAACAACATTTACGCTTGTTCTTTGGTTAACAACATCATTTACACTTGTTCTGGTGCTTAACAACCTCATTTGTCGTTGTTCTTGCCCTTTGCAACATAATTTGCCCTTGATCTTGTGATTATGAAACTTATTTGCAATTGTTCTTGTGCTTAGGAACCTCATTTGCCCTTGTTTGTGTGCATAACAACCTCAATTGGCGTTGTCCGTGTGCTTGACAACCTCTTTTGCGCTTGATCTTGTTCTTATGAACCTCATTTTCCCTTGTTTGTGTGCTTAACAACCTCAATTGGCGTTGTTCGTGTGCTTAACAACATCTTTTGCGCTTGATCTTGTGCTTATGAACCTCATTTGCACTTCTTCTTGTGCTTAGGAACCTCATTTGCCCTTGTTTGTGTGCTTAACAACCTCAATTGGCGTTGTTCGTGTGCTTAACAACATCTTTTGCGCTTGATTTTGTGCTTATGAACCACATTTGCACCTGTTCTTGTGCTTGGGAACCTCATTTACCCTTGTTTGTGTGCTTAGAAACCTCAATTGGCATTGTTTGTGTGCTTAACAACCTCTTTTGCCTTTGATCGTGTGCGTATGAACCTCATTTGCATTTGTTCTTATGCTTAGGAACCTCATTTGTCCATGTTCGTCTGTTTAACAACCTCAATTGTCGTTGTTCATATGCTTCTTAATCTTTTGTGCCCTTGTTGTTGTGCTTAGCAACAGCATTTACACTTGTTTTTGTGGTTAACAACCTCATTTGTCGTTGTTATTGCGCTTTGCAACATAATTTGCCTTTGATCTTGTGCTTAGGAACCTCATTTGCCCTTGTTTGTCTGTTTAAAAACCTCAGTTGGCGTTATTCGTGTGCTTAACAACCTCTTTTGCCCTTGATCTTGTGCTTATGAACCTCATTCGTATTGTTCTTGTGCTTAGGAACCTCATTTGCCGTTGTTCGTGTGTTTAACAACCTCAATTGTCGTTGTTGATATGCTTCTTATCCTCTTTTGCCCTTGTTCTTGTGCTTAACAAATTCATTTGTCGTTGTTCTTGCACTTTGCAACATAATTTGCGCTTGATCTTGTGCTTATGAACCTCATTTGCATTTGTTCTTGTACTTAGGAACCTCATTTGCCCTTGTTTGTTGCTTAACAACCTCAATATACGTTGTTCGTGTGCATAGCAACCTCTTTTGCCCTTGATCGTGTGCTTATGAACTTCATTTGCATTTGTTCTTGTGCTTAGGAACCTCATTTTACCTTGTTCGTGTGCTTAACAACCTCAATTGTCATTCCTGATATGCTTGTTAACCTCTTTTGCAATTTTTCTTATGCTTAGCAACATCATTTACCCTTGTTCTTTTTATTAACAACATCATTTTCAAATGGTGTTGTTGTTGTTGCCCTTTGCAACATAATTTGCCATTGATCTTGTGATTATGACACATATTTGCATTTGTTCTTGTGCTTATGAACCTCATTTGTCCTTGTTTGTGCATTTAACAACCTCAATTGGCGTTGTTTGTATGTTTAACAACCTCTTTTGCCCTTGATCTTGTGATTATGAACCTCATTTGTATTTATTTTTGTGCTTAGGAACCTCATTTGTCCTTGTTAGTGTACTTACCAACCGCAATTGGCGTTGTTTGTGTGCTTAACAACCTCTTATGCCCTTGATATTGTGCTTATGAACATCATTCGCATTTGTTCTTGTGCTTAGAAACCTCTTTTGCCCTTGTTTGTGTGCTTAGCAACCTCAATTGGCGTTGTTCGTGTGCTTAACAACCTCTTTTGCGCTTGATCTTGTGCTTATGAACTTTATTTGCACTTGTTCATGTGCTTAGGAACCTCATTTGCACTTGTTCTTATGCTCAGGAACGTCGTTTGCCCTTGTTCGTGTGCTTAACATCCTCAATTTGCGTTGTTTGTGTGCTTAACAACCTGTTTTGCGTTGATCTTGTGCTTAGGAACCTCATTTGTACTTGTTCTTGTGCCTAGGAACGTCGTTTGCACTTGTTCTTGTGCTTAGGAATCTCATTTGACCTTGTTTGTGTGCTTGACAACCTCGATTGGCGTTGTTCGTGTGATTAACAACCTCTTTTGCACTTGATCTTGTGCTTATGAACCTCATTTGAACTTGTTCTTGTGCTTAGGAACATTATTTGCTCTTGTTTGTGTGCTTAACGACCACAATTGGCGTTGTTCGTGTGCTGAACAACCTCTTTTGCGCTAGATCTTGTACTTATGAACCTCATTTGCACTTGTTCTTGTGGTTAGGAACCACATTTGCACTTGTTCTTGTGCTTAGGAACGTCGTTTGCACTTGTTCTTGTGCTTAGGAACGTCGTTTGCCCTTGTTCATGTTCTTAACAACCTCAATTTGCATTGTTCGTGTGCTTAACAACCTCTTTTGTGCTTGATCTTGTGCTTATGAATCTCATTTGCACTTGTTCTTGTACTTAGGAACCTCATTTGCCCTTGTTTGTATGTTTAACAACCTCAATTGGCGTTGTTCGTGTGCTTAACAACCTCTTTTGCGCTTGATCTTGTGCTTATGAACCTCATTTTCACTAGTTCTTGTGCTTAGGAACCTCATTTGCCCTTGTTTGTGTGCTTAACAACCTCAATTGGCGTGTTCATGTGCTTAACAACCTCTTTTGCGCTTGATCTTGTGCTTATGAACCTCATTTGCATTTGTTCTTGTTCTTAGGAACCTCATTTTCCCTTGTTCGTGTGCTTAACAACCTCAATTGTCGTTGTTGATATGCTAGTTAACCTCTTTTGCACTTATTCTTGTGCTTAGCAACATCATTTACCCTAGTTCTTGTGCTTAACAACATCATTTACACTTGTTCTGGTGCTTAACAACCTCATTTGTCATTGTTCTTGCGATTTGCAACATAATTTGCCCTCGATCCTGCGATTATGAACCTTATTTGCATTTGTTCTTGGGCTCAGGAACCTCATTTGCCCTTGTTTGTGTGTTTAACAACCTCAATTGGCGCTGTTTGTGTGCTTAACAACCTCTTTTGCGCTTGATCTTGTGCTTATGAACCTCATTTGCACTTGTTCTTGTGCTTAGGAACCTCATTTGCACTTGTTCTTGTGCTTAGGAACCTCGTTTGCCCTTGTTCGTGTGCTTAACAACCTCAATTTGCGCTGTTCGTGTGCTTAACAACCTCTTTGTGCTTGATCTTGTGTTGATGAACCTAATTTGCATTTGTTCTTGTGCTTTGGAACCTCATTTGCCATTGTTTGTGTTTAACAACCTCAATTGGCGTTGTTCATGTGCTGAACAACCTCTTTTGCGCTTGATCTTGTGGTTATGAACATCATTTGCACTTGTTCTTGTGCTTAGGAACCTCGTTTGCCCTTGTTCGTGTGCTTAACAACCTCAATTTGCGCTGTTCGTGTGCTTAACAACCTCTTTGTGCTTGATCTTGTGTTGATGAACCTAATTTGCATTTGTTCTTGTGCTTTGGAACCTCATTTGCCATTGTTTGTGTTTAACAACCTCAATTGGCGTTGTTCATGTGCTGTACAACCTCTTTTGCGCTTGATCTTGTGGTTATGAACATCATTTGCACTTGTTCTTGTCCCTTAGGAACCTCATTTGCCCTTGTTTGTGAGCTTAACAACCTCAATTGGCATTGTTCGTGTGCTTAACAACCTCTTTTGCGCTTGATCCTGTGCTTATGGATCTCATTTGCATTTGTTCTTGTTCTTAGGAACCTCATTTTCCCATGTTCGTGTGCTTAACAACCTCAATTGTCGTTGTTGATATGCTTGTTAACCTATTTTGCACTTGTTCTTTAGCTTAGCAACATCATTTACCCTTTTTCTTGTGCTTAACAACATCATTTACACTTGTTCTGGTGCTTAACGACATCATTTGTCATTGTTATTGCGGTTTGCCACATAATTTGCCCTCGATCCTGCGATTATGAACCTTATTTGCATTTTTCTTGTGCTTAGGAACCTAATTTGTCCTTGTTTGTGTGTTTAACAACCTCAATTGGTGTTGTTCGTGTGCTTAACAACCCCTTTTGCACCTGATCTTGTGATTATAAACCTCATTTGCACTTGATCTTGTGCTTAGGAACCTCATTTGCACTTGTTCTTGTGCTTAGGAACCTCGTTTGCCCTTGTTCGTGTGCTTAACAACCTCAATTTGCGTTGTTCGTGTGCTTAACACATCTTTTGCGCTTGAACTTGTGCTGATGAACCTAATTTGCACTTGTTCTTGTGCTTTGGAACCTCATTTGCCCTTGTTTGGGTGCTTGACAACCTCAATTGGAGTTGTCTGTGTGCTTAACAACCTCTTTTGTGCTTCATCTTGTGCTTATGAACCTCATTTGCACTTGTTCTTGTGCTTAGGAACCTCGTTTGCCCTTGTTCGTGTGCATAACAACCTCAATTGGCGTTGTTCGTGTGATTAACAACATCTTTTGCGCTTGATCTTGTGCTTATGAACATTATTTGCACTTGTTCTTGTGCTTAGGAACCTCATTTGCCCTTGTTTGTGTGCTTAACAATCTTAATTGGCGTTGTTCGTGTGCTTAACAACCTCTTTTGCGCTTGATCTTGTGCTTATGAACCTCATTTGCACTTGTTCTTGTGCTTAGGAGCCTCATTTGCACTTGTTCTTGTGCTTAGGAGCCTCATTTACCCTTGTTCTTGTGCTTAACAACATCATGTACACTTGTTCTGGTGCTTAACAACCTCATTTGTCATTGTTCTTGCGGTTTGCAACATAATTTGCCATCGATCCTGCGATTATGAACCTTATTTGCATTTGTTCTTGTGCTTAGGAACCTCATTTGTCCTTGTTTGTGTGTTTAACAACCTCAATTGGCGTTGTTCGTGTGCTTAACAACCTCTTTTGTGCTTGATCTTGTGTTTATGAACCTCATTTGCACTTGATCTTGTGCTTAGGAACCTCATTTGCACTTGTTCTTGTGCTTAGGAACCTCGTTTGCCCTTGTTCGTGTGCTTAACAACCTCAATTTTCGTT
This sequence comes from Carex arenaria, assembly GCA_964058825.1. NCBI lineage: Eukaryota > Viridiplantae > Streptophyta > Magnoliopsida > Poales > Cyperaceae > Carex > Carex arenaria. Next base: position 36,293 of record CAXKVW010001621.1, read on the forward strand.
GTTCGTGTGTTTAACACCTCTTTTGCACTTGATCTTGTGCTTATGAACCTCATTTACACTTGTTCTTGTGCTTAGGAACCTCGTTTGCCCTTGTTCGTGTGCTTAATAACCTCAATTGGCGTTGTTCGTGTGATTAACAACCTCTTTTGCGCTTGATCTTGTGCTTATGAACCTCATTTGAACTTGTTTGTGTGCTTGACAACCACAATTGGCGTTGTTCGTGTGATTAACAACGTCGTTTGCGCTTGAACTTGTACTTATGAACCTAATTTGCAATTGTTCTTGTGCTTAGGAACCTCATTTGCCCTTGTTTGTGTGCTTAACAACCTCAATTGGCGTTGTTCGTGTGCTTAACAACCTCTTTTGCGCTTGATCTTGTGCTTATGAACATCATTTGCACTTGTTCTCGTGCTTAGGAACCTCATTTGCCCTTGTTTGTGTGCTTAACAACCTCTGTTGGCATTGTTCGTGTGCTTAACAACCTCATTTGCGCTTGATCTTGTGCTTATGAATCTCATTTGAACTTGTTATTGTTCTTAGGAACCTCATTTGCACTTGTTCTTGTACTAAGCAACATCATTTACCCTTGTTCTTGTGCTTAACAACATCATTTACACTTGTTCTGGTGCTTAACAACCTCATTTGTCGTTGTTCTTGCCCTTTGTAACATAATTTGCTATTGATCTTGTGATTATGAACCATATTTGCATTTGTTCTTGTGCTTAGGAACCTCATTTGCCATTTTTTGTGTGCTTAACAACCTCGATTGGCGTTGTTCGTGTGCTTAACAACCTCTTTTGCGCATGATCTTGTGCTTATGAACCTTATTTGCACTTGTTCTTGTGCTTAGGAACCTCATTTGCACTTGTTCTTATGCTTAGGAACCTCGTTTGCCCATCTTCGTGTGCTTAACAACCTCAATTTGCGTTGTTCGTGTGCTTCACAACCTCTTTTGTGCTTGATCTTGTGCTTATGAACCTCATTTGCACTTGTTCTTGTGCTTTGGAACCTCATTTGCCCTTGTTTGTGTGCTTAACAACCTCAGTTGGCGTTGTTCGTGTGCTTAACAACCTCATTTGCGCTTGATCTTGTGCTTATGAATCTCATTTGAACTTGTTCTTGTTCTTACGAACCTCATTTGCACTTGTTCTTGTACTAAGCAACATCATTTACCCTTGTTCTTGTGCTTAACAACACCATTTACACTTGTTCTGGTGCTTAACAACCTCATTTGTCGTTGTTCTTGCCCTTTGCAACATAATTTGCTATTGATCTTGTGATTATGAACCATATTTGCATTTGTTCTTGTGCTTAGGAACCACATTTGCCATTTTTTGTGTGCTTAACAACCTCAATTGGCGTTGTTCGTGTGCTTAACAACCTCTTTTGCGCATGATCTTGTGCTTATGAACCTTATTTGCACTTGTTCTTGTGCTTAGGAACGTCATTTGCACTTGTTCTTATGCTTAGGAACCTCGTTTGCCCATCTTCGTGTGCTTAACAACCTCAATTTGCGTTGTTCGTGTGCTTCACAACCTCTTTTGCACTTGTTCTTGTGCTTAGGAACCTCATTTGCACTTGTTCTTGTGCTTAGGAATCTCGTTTGCCCTTGTTCGTGTGCTTAACAACCTCAATTTGCGTTGTTCGTGTGCTTAACAACCTCTTTTGTGCTTGATCTTGTGCTAATGAACCTCATTTGCACTTGTTCTTGTGCTTCGGAACCTCATTTGCCCTTGTTAGTGTGCTTGACAACCTCTTTTGCGCTTGATATTGTTCTTATGAAACTCATTTGCACTTGTTCTTGTGCCTAGGAACCACATTTACCCTTGTTTGTGTGCTTAACAACCTCAATCGGCGTTGTTCGTGTGCTTAACAACCTCTTTTGAGTTTGACCTTGCGCTTAGGAACCTCATTTGCACTTGTTCTTGTGCTTGGGAACCTAATTTGCCCATGTTTGTGTGCTTAACAACCTCAACTGGCATTGTTCATGTGCTTGACAACCTCTTTTGCGCTTGATATTGTGCTGATGAAACTCATTTGCACTTGTTCTTGTGCTTAGGAACCACATTTACCCTTGTTTGTGTGCTTAACAACCTCAATCGGCGTTTTTCGTGTGCTTAACAACGTCTTTTGAGTTTGACCTTGCGCTTATGAACCTCATTTGCACTTGTTCTTGTGCTTAGGAACCTCATTTTCCCTTGTTTGTGTGCTTAACAACCTCAATTGACGTTGTTGGTGTGCTTAACAACCTCTTTTGCGCTTGATCTTGTGCTTATGAACCTCATTTGCACTTGTTCTTGTGCTTAGGAACCTCGTTTGCCCTTGTTCGTGTGCTTAATAACCTCAATTGGCGTTGTTCGTGTGATTAACAACCTCTTTTGCGCTTGATCTTGTGCTTATGAACCTCATTTGAACTTGTTTGTGTGCTTGACAACCACAATTGGCGTTGTTCGTGTGATTAACAACGTCGTTTGCGCTTGAACTTGTACTTATGAACCTAATTTGCAATTGTTCTTGTGCTTAGGAACCTCATTTGCCCTTGTTTGTGTGCTTAACAACCTCAATTGGCGTTGTTCGTGTGCTTAACAACCTCTTTTGCGCTTGATCTTGTGCTTATGAACATCATTTGCACTTGTTCTCGTGCTTAGGAACCTCATTTGCCCTTGTTTGTGTGCTTAACAACCTCTGTTGGCATTGTTCGTGTGCTTAACAACCTCATTTGCGCTTGATCTTGTGCTTATGAATCTCATTTGAACTTGTTATTGTTCTTAGGAACCTCATTTGCACTTGTTCTTGTACTAAGCAACATCATTTACCCTTGTTCTTGTGCTTAACAACATCATTTACACTTGTTCTGGTGCTTAACAACCTCATTTGTCGTTGTTCTTGCCCTTTGTAACATAATTTGCTATTGATCTTGTGATTATGAACCATATTTGCATTTGTTCTTGTGCTTAGGAACCTCATTTGCCATTTTTTGTGTGCTTAACAACCTCGATTGGCGTTGTTCGTGTGCTTAACAACCTCTTTTGCGCATGATCTTGTGCTTATGAACCTTATTTGCACTTGTTCTTGTGCTTAGGAACCTCATTTGCACTTGTTCTTATGCTTAGGAACCTCGTTTGCCCATCTTCGTGTGCTTAACAACCTCAATTTGCGTTGTTCGTGTGCTTCACAACCTCTTTTGTGCTTGATCTTGTGCTTATGAACCTCATTTGCACTTGTTCTTGTGCTTTGGAACCTCATTTGCCCTTGTTTGTGTGCTTAACAACCTCAGTTGGCGTTGTTCGTGTGCTTAACAACCTCATTTGCGCTTGATCTTGTGCTTATGAATCTCATTTGAACTTGTTCTTGTTCTTACGAACCTCATTTGCACTTGTTCTTGTACTAAGCAACATCATTTACCCTTGTTCTTGTGCTTAACAACACCATTTACACTTGTTCTGGTGCTTAACAACCTCATTTGTCGTTGTTCTTGCCCTTTGCAACATAATTTGCTATTGATCTTGTGATTATGAACCATATTTGCATTTGTTCTTGTGCTTAGGAACCACATTTGCCATTTTTTGTGTGCTTAACAACCTCAATTGGCGTTGTTCGTGTGCTTAACAACCTCTTTTGCGCATGATCTTGTGCTTATGAACCTTATTTGCACTTGTTCTTGTGCTTAGGAACGTCATTTGCACTTGTTCTTATGCTTAGGAACCTCGTTTGCCCATCTTCGTGTGCTTAACAACCTCAATTTGCGTTGTTCGTGTGCTTCACAACCTCTTTTGCACTTGTTCTTGTGCTTAGGAACCTCATTTGCACTTGTTCTTGTGCTTAGGAATCTCGTTTGCCCTTGTTCGTGTGCTTAACAACCTCAATTTGCGTTGTTCGTGTGCTTAACAACCTCTTTTGTGCTTGATCTTGTGCTAATGAACCTCATTTGCACTTGTTCTTGTGCTTCGGAACCTCATTTGCCCTTGTTAGTGTGCTTGACAACCTCTTTTGCGCTTGATATTGTTCTTATGAAACTCATTTGCACTTGTTCTTGTGCCTAGGAACCACATTTACCCTTGTTTGTGTGCTTAACAACCTCAATCGGCGTTGTTCGTGTGCTTAACAACCTCTTTTGAGTTTGACCTTGCGCTTAGGAACCTCATTTGCACTTGTTCTTGTGCTTGGGAACCTAATTTGCCCATGTTTGTGTGCTTAACAACCTCAACTGGCATTGTTCATGTGCTTGACAACCTCTTTTGCGCTTGATATTGTGCTGATGAAACTCATTTGCACTTGTTCTTGTGCTTAGGAACCACATTTACCCTTGTTTGTGTGCTTAACAACCTCAATCGGCGTTTTTCGTGTGCTTAACAACGTCTTTTGAGTTTGACCTTGCGCTTATGAACCTCATTTGCACTTGTTCTTGTGCTTAGGAACCTCATTTTCCCTTGTTTGTGTGCTTAACAACCTCAATTGACGTTGTTGGTGTGCTTAACAACCTCTTTTGCGCTTGATCTTGTGCTTATGAACCTCATTTGCACTTGTTCTTGTGCTTAGGAACCTCATTTGCCCTTGTTTGTGTGGTTAACAACTTCAATTGGCGATGTTCGTGTGCTTAACAATCTCTTTTGCGCTTGATCTTGTTCTTATGAACCTCATTTTCACTTGTTCTTGTGCTTAGTAACCTCATTTGCCCTTTTTTTGTGCTTAACAACCTCAATTGGCGTTGTTCGTGTGCTGAGCAACCTCTTTTGCGCTTGATCTTGTGCTTATGAACGTCATTTGCACTTGTTCTTGTGCTTAGGAACCTCATTTGCCCTTGTTTGTGTGCTTAACAACCTCAATTGGCGTTGTTCGTGTGCTTAACAACATCTTTTGCGCTTGATCTTGTGCTTATGAACCTCATTTGCACTTGTTCTTGTGCTTAGGAACCTCATTCACCCTTGTTTGTGTACTTAGAAAACTCAAATGGCATTGTTCGTGTGCTTAACAACCTCTTTTTGCCTTTAATCGTGTGCGTATGAACCTCATTTGCTTTTGTTCTTGTGCTTAGGAACCTCATTTGTCCATGTTGGTCTGTTTAACAACCTCAATTGTCGTTGTTCATATGCTTCTTAATATTTTTTTCCCTTGTTGTTGTGTTTAGCAACATCATTTACACTTGTTCTTGTAGTTAACACCCTCATTTACAAATGGCGTTGTTGTTCTTGCCCTTTGCAAGATAATTTGCCCTTGATCTTGTGATTATGAACCTTCTTTGCATTTGTTCTTGTGCTTAGGAACCTCATTTGCCCTTGTTTGTGCGTTTAACAACCTCAATTGGCGTTGTTTGTGTGCTTAACAACCTCTTTTGCCCTTGATCTTGTGATTATGAACCTCATTTGCAGTTGTTCTTGTACTTAGGAACTTCATTTGCCCTTGTTTGTTGCTTAACAACCTCAATATACGTTGTTCGTGTGCATAGCAACCTCTTTTGCCCTTGATCGTGTGCTTACGAACTTCATTTGCATTTGTTCTTGTGCTTAGGAACCTCATTTTATCTTGTTCGTGTGCTTCACAACCTCAATTGTCGTTGTTGATATGCTCGTTAACCTCTTTTGCACTTGTTCTTATGCTTAGCAACATCATTTACCCTTGTTCTTGTGCTTAACAACATCATTTCCAAATGGCGTTGTTGTTCTTGCCCTTTGCAAGATAATTTGCCCTTGATCTTGTGATTATGAACTTCTTTGCATTTGTGTGCTTAGGAACCTCATTTGCCCTTGTTTGTGTGTTTAACAACCTCAATTGGCGTTGTCTGTGTGCTTAACAACCTCTTTTGCCCTTGATCTTGTGATTATGAACCTCATTTGTATTTATTTTTGTGCTTAGGAACGTCATTTGCCCTTGTTAGTGCTCTTAGCAACCTCAATTGGCGTTGTTGGTGTGCTTAACAACCTCTTTTACGATTGATGTTGTGTTTATAAACCTTATTTGCACTTGTTCTTGTGCTTAGGAACCTCATTTGCACTTGTTCTTATGCATAGGAACCTCGTTTTCCCTTGTTCGTGCACTTAACAACCTCAATTTGCGTTGTTCGTGTGCTTAACAACCTGTTTTGCGTTGATCTTGTGCTTATGAACCCCATTTGCACTTGTTATTGTGCTTAGGAACCACATTTGCCCTTGCTTGTGTGCTTGACAACCTCATTTGCTCTTGTTCTTGTGCTTAGGAATCTCATTTGCCCTTGTTTGTGTGCTTGACAACCTCAATTGGCGTTGTTCGTGTGATTAACAATCTCTTTTGCACTTGATCTTGTGCTTATGAACCTCATTTGCACTTGTTCTTGTGCTTAGGAACCTAATTTGCCCTTGTTTGTGTGCTTAACGACCTCAATTGGCGTTGTTCGTGTGCTGAACAACCTCTTTGGCACTTGATCTTGTACTTATGAACCTCATTTGCACTTGTTCTTATGCTTAGGAACCTCATTTGCACTTGTTCTTGTGCATAGGAACGTCGTTTGCCCTTGTTCGTGTGCTTAACAACCTCAATTTGAGTTGTTCGTGTGCTTAACAACCTCTTTTGTGCTTGATCTTGTGCTTATGAACCTCATTTGCACTTGTTCTTGTGCTTTGGAACCTCATTTGCCTTTTTGTGAGCTTGACAACCTCAATTGGCGTTGTCCGCGTGCTTAACAACCTCTTTTCCGCTTAATCTTGTGCTTATGAACCTCATTTGCACTTGTTCTTGTGCTTAGGAACCTCATTTGCACTTGTCCTTGTGCTTAGGAACGTCGTTTGCCTTGTTCGTGTGCTTAACAACCTCAATTTGCGTTGTTCGTGTGCTTAACAACTTCTTTTGTGCTTGATCTTGTACTTATGAACCTCATTTGCACTTGTTCTGGTGCTTTGGAACCTCATTTGCCTTTTTGTGTGCTTGACAACCTTAATTGGCGTTGTCCGTGTGCTTAACAACCCCTTTTGCGCTTGATTTTGTGCTTATGAACATCATTTGAGCTTGTTCTTGTGCTTAGCAACCTCATTTGCCCTTGTTTGTGTGCTTAACAACCTCAATTGGCGTTGTTCGTGTGATTAACAACATCTTTTGCGCTCGATCTTGTGCTTATGAACCTTATTTGCACTTGTTTTTGTGCTAAGGAACCTAATTTGCCCTTGTTTGTGTGCTTAACGACCTAAATTGGCGTTGTTCGTGTGCTGAATAACCTCTTTTGCGCTTGATATTGTACTTATGAACCTCATTTGCACTTGTTCTTGTGCTTAGGAACCTCATTTGCGTTTGTTCTTGTGCTTAGGAACGTCGTTTGCCCTTGTTCGTGTGCTTAACAACCTCAATTTGCGTTGTTCGTGTGCCTAACAACCTCTTTTGTGCCTGAGCTTGTGCTTATGAACCTCATTTGCACTTGTTCTTGTGCTTTGGAACCTCCTTTGCTTTTTTATGTGCTTGACAACCTCAATTGGCGTTGTCCGCGTGCTTAACAACCTCTTTTCCGCTTAATCTTGTGCTTATGAACATCATTTGAGCTTGTTCCTGTGCTTAGGAACCTCATTTGCCCTTGTTTGTGTGCTTAACAACCTTAATTGGCGTTGTTCGTGTGATTAACAACGTCTTTTGCACTTGATCTTGTGCTTATGAACCTCATTTGCACTTGTTTTTGTGCTTAGGAACCTTATTTGACCTTGTTTGTGTGCTTAACATCCTCAATTGGCGTTGTTCGTGTGCTTAACAATCTCTTTTGCGCTTGATCTTGTGCTTATGAACCTCATTTGCACATGTTCTTGTGTTTAGGAACCTCATTTGCCCTTGTTTGTGTGCTTAACAATCTCAATTGGCATTGTTCGTGTGCTTAACAACCTCTTTTGTGCTCGATCTTGTGCTGATAAACCTCATTTGCACTTGTTCTTGTGCTTAGGAACCTCATTTGCCATTGTTTGTGAGCTTAAGAACCTCAATTGGCGTTGTTCGTGTGCTTAACAACCACTTTTGCGCTTGATCTTGTGCTTATGAACCTCATTTGCACTTGTTCTTGTGCTTAGGAACCTCAATTGCCATTGTTTGTGTGTTTAACAACCTCAATTGGCGTTGTTCATGTGCTGAACAACCTCTTTTGCGCTTGATCTTGTCCTTATGAACTTAATTTGCACATGTTCTTGTGCTGATGAACCTCATTTGCCCTTGTTTGTGTGCTTAATAACCTCAACTGGCATTGTTCATGTGCTTAACAACCTCTTTTGCGCTTGATCTTGTGCTTATGAACCTCATTTGCACTTGTTCTTGTGCTTAGGAACCTCATTTGCCCTTGTTTTTGTGCTTAACAACCTGAATTGGCGTTGTTCGCGTGCTTAACAACCTCTTTTGAGTTTGATCTTGTGCTTATGAACCTCATGTGCACTTGTTCTTGTGCTTAGGAACCTCATTTGTCATTGTTTGTGTGTTTAACAACCTCAATTGGCGTTGTTCATGTGCTTAACAACCTCTTTTGCGCTTGATCTTGTCCTTGTGAACCTAATTTGCACTTGTTCTTGTGCTTAGGAACCTCATTTGCCCTTGTTTGTGTGTTTAACAACCTCAACTGGCATTGTTCATGTTCTTAACAACCTCTTTTGCGCTTGATCTTGTGCTTACGAACCTCATTTGCACTTGTTCTTGTGCTTAGGAACCTCATTTGCCCTTGTTTTTGTGCTTAACAACCTCAATTGGTGTTGTTCGTGTGCTTAAGAACCTCTTTTGCGCTTGATCTTGTGCTTATGAACATCATTTGCACTTGTTCTTGTGCTTTGGAACCTCATTTGCCCTTGTTTGTGTGTTTAACAACCTCAATTGGCGTTGTTCGTGTGCTTAACAACCTTTTTTGCGCTTGATCTTGTGCTTATGAACCTCATTTTCACTTGTTCTTGTGCTTAGGAACCTCATTTGCCCTTTTTGTGTGCTTAACATCCTCAATTGGCGTTGTTCGTGTACTTAGCAGCCTCTTTTGCGCTTGATCTGTGCTTATGAACCTCATTTGCACTTGTTCTTGTGCTTAGGAACCTCATTTGCAGTTGTTTGTGTGCTTAACAACCTCAATTAGCGTTGTTCGTGTGCTTAACAACCTCTTTTGCGCTTGATCTTGTGCTTATGAACCTCATTTGCACTTGTTCTTGTTCTTAGGAACCTCATTTGCCATTGTTTGTGTGATTAACAACCTCAATTGGCGTTGTTCATGTGCCAACCTCTTTTGTGCTTGATCTTGTGCTTATGAACCTCATTTGCACTTGTTCTTGTGCTTAGGAACCTAATTTGCCCTTGTTTGTGTGCTTAACGACCTCAATTGGCATCGTTCCTATGCTTAACAACCAATTTTGCTTTTGATCGTGTGCTTATGAACCTCATTTGCATTTGTTCTTGTGCTTAGGAACCTCATTTATCCATGTTCGTGTGCTTAGAAACATCAATTGGCATTGTTCGTGTGCTCAACCAATTTTGCTTTTGATCGTGTGCTTATGAACCTCATTTGCATTTGTTCTTGTGCTTAAGAACCTCATTTGTCCATGTTCATGTGCCTAACAACCTCAATTGTCGTTGTTCATATGCTTCTTAATCTCTTTTGCCCTTGTTCTTGTGCTTAGCAACATCATTTACATTTGTTCTTGTGGTTAACAATCTCATTTGTCATTGTTATTATGCTTTGCAACATAATTTGCATTTGATATTGTGCTTAGGAACCTCATTTGCCCTTGTTTGTCTGTTAAACAACCTCATTTGGCATTATTCGTGTGCTTAATAATCTCTTTTGCCCTTGATCTTGTGCTTATGAACCTCATTTGTACTTGTTCTTGTGCTTAGGAACCTCATTTGCCCTTGTTCGTGTGCTTAACAACCTTAATTGGCGTTGTTGATATGCTTCTTAACCTCTTTTGCCCGTGTTCTTGTGCTTAACAAATTCATTTGTCGTTGTTCTTGTGCTTTGCAACATAAGTTGACATTGATCTTGTGCTTATGAACCTCATTTGCATTTGTTCTTGTACTTAGGAACCACATTTGCCCTTGTTTGTTGCTGAACAACCTCAATTGGCGTTGTTCGTGTGCTTAACAACCTCTTTTGCCCTTGATTGTGTGCTTATGAACCTCATTTACATTTGTTCTAGTGCTTAGGAACCTCTTTTGCCCTTGTTTGTGTGCTTAGCAACCTCAATTGGCGTTGTTCGTTTGCTTAACAATCTCTTTTGCCCTTGATCTTGTTTTTATGAATCTCATTTGCATTTGTTTTTGTGCTTAGGAACCTCATTTGCCCTTGTTTGTGTGCTTAACAACCTCAATTGGCATTGTTCGTGTGCTTAACAAAATCTTTTGCCATTGATATTGTGTTGGTTAACCTCTTTTGCAATTGGTCTTGTGCTTAGGAACATCATTTGTCCTTGTTCATATGTTTAACAACTTCAATTGTCGTTGTTCATATGCTTCTTAACCTCTTTTGCCCTTGTTCTTATGCTTAGCAACATTAGTTATACTTTTTCTTGAGCTTAATAACCTCATTTATACATGTGTAGGATAGGGGCATTGATAGAACTATATTTGTCTATATGATATCTTTGCTGATATCATATAGACCTCCACAACAGTAGACCGTTGGTTAATTATAAAGGTTGAATTTATGAATTGCTATTGGCAATTTGGAAATTCTTTCTTTAATTAGGTGTAGAAAAAGAAATAAAAAAAATGAGCCAATTTTTCTTCACTCCAGAGTTTGATGAGTTTAAGAAAAGGCAGTAATGTGGAGGTGTTTGGCACCACCAAAACTATCCCTGGTGGGTTTTGGCGTCCCACACAGATTGTTTGCGGCAATGGCCGAACCTATTCAGTGCAGTACAATTATGTGCTCTCTTCTCTGGAAAAAAAAAACAACAAATGTAGAGATGGTCCACCCATGTCCTCCAGTGAAGGACAAACTTGTCAATTGGATCCCGAATGATGTTGTAGAGGTTTTTGTGCACGGCTCTTGGAAGGTTTGGAAGGGGACAAGTGTTGCTTTATGGGAATAAATTCTATTTTGTGTTGCACAAAATTTGGACAATTGGACCCTTCTAATTAATTTTTGGTATTCAAATTAACCTCAATTTGAGAAGGGTCCAAATGCACTATCATTTTGTGCTCCAATATGATCCACATCATTTATCTCC
>CAXKVW010001622.1:0-19275 GCA_964058825.1 Carex arenaria
GAGGGAATCAATTGCTGAAAAGATAAGTGTATGTTGTTTATATCCTATTCATTGCTATTATTTGATTACAATTGAATTAAATGCCTTTCTATTTTTTTTTAATCGGCAAAATTATTGATTATAGGTTATGGGGAGGTCATCTCCAAACGATAAGCTATTACTGGTACAGGCCTTGAAAAGGAAAGGTCATGTGGTGGCTGTTACTGGTGATGGTACCAATGATGCCCCTGCTCTTAATGATGTACCTTAGCACTCTCTCTCCCTCCCTCTCTCTATCTCTCTAAGTGAATGCATTCTATCTATTTCTCTCTTGCCCTAAATGTTGTAAAAAAATTATTTGGCGATACAGGCTGACATAGGTCTGGCCATGGGCATTTCTGGAACTGAGGTTGCTAAAGAAAGCTCTGACATCATCATTTTGGATGACAATTTTGCTTCTCTTGTTAAGGTTAGATATTGTATACACACCCAGTTTGTACCAGTAGGTACAGTATCTTGCAAGTAAAAGACTGGCGAGGGAGTAAGTCTTCTTTGTTTTCAATTTTTGTTACTATAGGTTGTGAGATGGGGCCGGTCGGTTTATGCAAATATTCAGAAGTTCATACAATTTCAACTCACAGTTAATGTCGCTGCTCTAGTAATTAATGTTGTTGCTGCTGTCTCCTCTGGTGAGGTACCTCTAAATGCGGTCCAGGTAATTTATTTTTATTTTTACAAACTGCAAAACAGCTATTATATATGACAACTAAAATGAGAAGTAATATAAGTTGACCTTCCATTTCCATTTTGGGTTGACGAATGAATAGCTTCTGTGGGTTAACCTTATAATGGACACACTTGGAGCTCTTGCATTGGCTACTGAACCACCTACTGACAATCTCATGAAACGCCTTCCTGTTGGTCGTAGGTACTTCATTTTCTCTCTTTCATTTTATATGGGATGGATTAATCATCATCATCATCAATAGATTATAATCATATTGTGGTTGATTTGACACATAGGGACCCACTAATCACTAATATCATGTGGAGGAATCTCCTAATTCAGGCAAGTCTCTACTTTATTTTTTATTTTTATTTTTCCATTTTGAGAATTTATCTTATCTGATCTGACTGTGTTTCTACAAGCAGGCACTTTATCAAGTGACAGTTCTCCTTACTTTCAATTTTGGTGGCCATAAGATACTCAACCTTGATCACTCAACAAAAGAGCATGCTGACAAAGAGAAGAACACCTTTATATTTAACACCTTCGTCTTGTGCCAGGTACCATGTCATTTTACAGTTAGTATGTATTACTATTATTATAATATAATATAATAAACAAAGGTCTAATAGTTTTATGCACTGACTGGTCGGACATTTCTATGTCAGATATTCAATGAGTTCAATGCAAGGAAGCCAGAGGAGAAGAACGTATTTGTGGGCCTTACCGGCAACCGCCTCTTTATGGGTATTATAGGCATCACAGTTGTTCTTCAGGCAAGTTCACTTCACTTCACTTCACTCAACTCAGCTTTCTTTTCCAAACCCTAGTTTTGTTTCACCTAATAATATTATTGATATAATATGTCTTTTCTTGTTTTTTATTTTTTATTTTTTATTTTCAGATACTGATAGTTGAGTTCCTTGGGAAATTCACATCCACCGTCAGACTTAGCTGGAATTTTTGGCTCATCTCTATTGCCATTGCTGTTGTAAGGTATATTATACATAAATGTAACGAGCTCCTTTCCCTCTATTCTATTCATGGGTTGGCTAAGATGAAATTTCTAACTATACATTGTCTCAATCTATGATATGTTTTTCCAGCTGGCCTCTGGCTTTTGTGGGGAAATTTATTCCTGTTCCAGAGACTCCGTTTGCTGACTACTTTTCACGGATCTTCTGTGGTAAAAATAACAGACAAGGTACACATTTAGACATCTTTTGTAGTAAATCATGGGTTGGTCATGCTAATTACCAAATTAAATGTGATTGTTTATCACCTTATTCATTTACTTGTTTACAATTTGCTTGGTTGATTATGCAGAGGAAAAGGCAGAGGGACAAGAAGCGACCTGAACTTAAAAATGTGAATAAAACAAAAACAAAATCTAATCTCCCACCTCTCACCCATACTGCGTAATGCTGTACAAAAGCTCCGTAATATCGCATGTAATTTTACGTTTTATACGTGTGAAATTGTGCTTCAAATATTTTCATCCGTGTTTTGTACTCCCTTTCCCAAAGGCTTGAAATATTTTCATTAGTGTTTTGTGTTTTGTACTCCTATTCCTAAAATAATATATATATGATTTCGTTTTGATGTTATTGTTATTAGAGAAGGAATGATATACATGATTATCTAACTATTTTAGTTAAAAAAAGGCCCATGATAAAATTATTATGTTTCATTATTTCATTGCCGTGTTTACTCAAGCTGGAAAATTAACCAAATAAAAATGACCAAAATGCACTTGCGCTAACAATTACGCTAAAATTGAGTTGAAAAAAAGAGAGGAAAAGAACTATAGATAATGCTAGCAATAACAGGAGTATGCCACATGGTTCTTGGATACAGGAGGAGAGACAAAATCTGAATCCTGGGCCAACCTGTCAGAGACTAAGACGATGTGGGAACGACCTGATGCAATGCGTCTCCCACTGACATAGCTGTAGAGTGGTCCATAGACAGCTGCTACAAAGGTGTCACTCTTTGAGCACACATGAATATCTAAGGCTTTTTCCAGATCTTCATTTCTTGGTATTAGAAATTGATCTTTCTTCTCAGCTGGTATTATATCATCCTGCAATGCAATTTGCAACAATAGCAACTTATAAGTCTTGTTATAGGAACACATAAGAAATAGAGATCCTAATGGAACACATAAAATTTACCTTGGTATAAGTTTTAGGGAAAGCGTCCTTTAAAGGGTTCAAACTCTCATGCCAGAAAGCCTCAGTCAAGTATACCACTGTCTCTTCACTATACCCTGCCTTTTTCAAAAATGACGCAACTTCATTTGCACTGTAACACCTCTTCCTTCCTGCAACTCCATCTAACAAGCAAGTGCTTTTCAAATCAACAGCCACAAATTCTCCATTAGACTTTGCGCCAAGTTCTCTCAACCGTTGGGTTATCTTATCCCCAATTTTTTGCAATTCAGGTTTAAGCTCTAGGCTTTGAAACATGGCTACACATGCTGTTGCCAGTAACTCCTTGTTGGTGTATAGTTGCTTCGGTTCAAAACTAGTTGATTGGTAAATCAGTGCGAGTCTTAAATAGTTGTTTCTTCTGAAAACGGGTTGGATTTGTTTCTCAATTTTATACTCAGAAACCCGATTCTTTATTCTAAGGATAGATGGCTGTCTGGTCGCCATGTCAGCAGGCAGCTCTTTAGTTACTTTGACGATACCAGTAAGTGCGGATATAAGCTTGCCTACATCATATATATCTCCAAAATTTCTGTTTAATATTTTGGTTAGTATCACGAAATGATATTTGAGAGGAAAAACTGCAAACTATTTTATACATTTCCTTAAATTGTAATATGGCATATACATATGCAAAAATCTGTTATGTTAAATCAGTCCCAGGCTTGACACCAGTACACATCGTAGCGTGATAAAATTGGGCTTACATTAAGGAATTCTGGAGGTCTCAAAATGAGTAGAAAATCTTGGCAGAGGAAGTAAAAAAAATGTGGATGTAAAAAAAAGCATTACCATATTTCACCTTTTGTAATAGTAAATTGGCATATATTTTTATTTCATTTTTTTTATGTATGTAGAAAGGACACCATAGTACATCAGGAAAATAAACCAAGGAAATAAAAATAGCATCTATATTTTGGAAATTTACCTTCTGTGTCCGACTTGACGTCCTCTTATATCTGGGAGAACAAGGGTTGCACCTAGATACCTAGCAATAACCACCGCATCTGTTACCTAGTTTTACAAAAATAATTGAATATGCAATTCCATAAATCAATATGTATGCTAAAATGTACAAACATGTTCACAAATAAAAAATATTTGTTCTAGCAGACAGTCACAGTACTTTTTATTGACATATCCTTTTTGAACTTGAACACATAAAGTATTGTACTTGTAAAAAACATTTGAGCACATAGAAAGGAAATAGTGAGTGGCATCCAATCTGGTTTAGTGTAGTGTACCTGTGAGATGTGATGCTCAGGACCAGTTGTAAGAGAAAATGTAATGAACCCTTTTGACTCGTTCGTCTTCTCTGTATAAAAGAAAAGAGAGATGGTTAAAAGGAGTAACAACAGTAAATGTTAAGTTGTTTATTTGATGCATTAAGTTGTTTACTTACGGGAAGTGGGATTGCGCCAGCAGGGTGCGAGTCTGAGTGGGATTGCAAATGCAGTGCCAGTACCAGTACCAGTGCTGATACTGACCCTATGATCTACCTTGGCCTGCAAATTTTTAAAAAATTGAAATTGAAATCAAATAAATTGAATTGAATTGAGATGGATGATGCTGCCCCCAATCCCCCAATAGAGACAGAGATGGAGAGAAGGAAAAAGAGAAAGAGAAGGATTTAATAATTAGGGTTTAAAGAACTGACAGACATGAGAGGAGGAGGAGGAAGAGGAAGAGAGGATAAATGGTCGAATGAGATGGTGTTTGTTATGGCGATCATGAGGAACATGGACGCCGTCAGCAACCCCCCCACCACCTGCCGCACATCCACGCCGCCACCGCCACCGCCGCAGCAGTAACTGATCAGCATTGGCTTCTCTTCCTGATCCTCTTAGCAGGCGAACTCAGCAAGTAATCAAATTATAAATCAATCAATCAATCAAATCCCGATCTCGTTAATTATAACTTTATAACACTATGACTACACTGACACTGAGTCGGAGTGAGACGGAGTGTGACTTTTCCGTAACTTTGCCTCTGCTTGCAGTCAATGATCATTGGGCCCCAGTCCCTTCACCACAAGCAAATATGCGTGCCGTACACTATTCAATAATAAATTAATTAATTGCTTTATATGGGCCCTAGAAATGGGCCTCTCCACCTACAGCCCAACACCATCCAATTCATTCGTACAAATTAATATTGCCGTTTAGCAATGATAACAATAATATCGACTTGGCATATATCTTCTCCATGTACACTTATTATTTTAACAGCTCCAACTCAACTATTATTAATACAAATATAAATACAAATACAATAAAGAAAAGTCCAAGTCCACTTGTGAAAAATTCAAATTCAAATTCAAATTTAAAATCAAAAGCACCACCACCCACTTTCCTCTCTTCCTACTAAATTCCTACAATCCTACCTACCTAATTTTCAAATCCATATCCAATCTTCCTTTATTTACAATTTGCAAGGAATCAAACAAGTATATCATCCATCCATGATCCATCTATGACGCCTTTCCAATTAGTCACAATAACAATAATATTGTTGGGATCTCCATTAAGTTAGAAATGGAGAGGAGACGATGACACGGAGAGAGAGAGAGAAGTTAGTTAATTAAATATATGAAACAAGCAAAAACGAACAAAAGAAAAGAAAAAAGGTGGTAAATATAATGGCTGCTAAGTGGTAAGAAAAAAGAGAAGAGAGATAAGATATGATAATGATATTAAAATATGGTGTAAATAAATAGATGCAAAGGGATAAGATCACCAACCGCTACCATATCCTTTACCAATCCTATTCCTATCCTAAGCTATGCTATGCATGCCATTATCATATATTCATATTATATTATGCCAAGTTGGTTGTCTATTGCATTTATTTATTTATTAATATCAAAAGAAAGAAAAGTTTCTATCGGCAACCTTATCTTATCCTATCCCCCTTGTCCCTTTTCCCTCTCTCCCTCAATAATTGTTCTTAAATAAACATCAACTAGCCACTACTAGTCTTCACTCTTAATTTACTCTTAATAATAAAACATATTAATAAATTATTAATCATCTAACCAACCAAGCATAGGATCCTCTCTCTCTCTCATCTCCTCCCATGGCCACCACCAACAATAACGTACAATTCATAACAAATATTAATTATTACAATCAATATTCATCAATAAAATAAAAAGATATTTTTGCCAACATTTATTGAAATTATTTACAAGCCAGCCGGCAGCCGCACACAAATTCATTCATCAAAGGAAAATGAAGGATGCAATTAGTATACACAATTTTTTTTGTTTTTCCTATGATTACCATGAAGGAGATTGATTATTCATAACCCATACAAAAACTAAAGTAAAACTAAAATTACCATTACTGAGCCAAATTGAGTACACAACTAAATACATCTAAATAGATCTCTAACTTAACCATGCCGAATCTCCAAACCAAAGATTGATTGCTCATTTTATATTATATATATATATATATAGTTTCTCCAATTAATGCAAATAAGAATCATCAGAGACAAGAAGTTCTAATTTAAAAAAATGTCAAGTTGAAAGTTAATTAAGAAGAAGAAGAAGAAGAAGAAGAAGTAGTTCCTTCCTTGAGCTAATTAATCAATCATCAATTAATCAAGGTTGGCCATGGCATGGGCATGGGCATGGGCATGTCGGCTGAGATCGGAGAGAGAGAGAGACCTGCCGGGCGATCGCAACGCCATCTTGCCGATGCCTATAGGGGAGAGAATACGATCATGATCATGATCTACTTCGGTCGGGGCAACGGTGACTGTAAAGAGGGAAGGCCGCCTCTTTTCCTTCTCTCTCCTCATTCGCTCTGATGGCGAAAATGACGATGACGATTCACCCTGCTCTAATGATTCCTCCTCCTCCTCCTCCTCCTCCTCCTCCTCCTCACGTTCTGAAACAACAGAAGGAAGCCGCTGCAGTGGCATCAAGGGTGACTCCGACTCGGCGATTGAGATCAGGGAACTACAAGAGGCTCTACGGTTGCGGGACCATGCAATCAGCAATCGACGGCGCTTGTTCAATGGATTCTCCGGCTTCACCAGATCCTTTGCCGTTGCATTAGCCGCATTCGATAAGCTCGTGAACGACTTTGACTTGCCTGAGTAGAAGTTTGATAATCCCCTCCTGTACGTGATCATCCATTTTAATAAATTATCATAATTAATTAATTAGTATCGATCATCAATCAAATTGAAAATAAAAAATACTCACTTAATGGGAAGGGAGTCTTCCAGAGAATCGAGAGAAGTGAGACTGCTTTTGATCTGAAGATATTGATCACTTTGTTTGCTCTGCACCTCATCTTCTCTAGTCTCATCGTCATCGTCATCATCATCAGCAGAAGAGCACTCGCCGATGGACTCGCCGATGGAACAAGTGTCATCTGATCCACTCATGATTTCCTCCTCCTCATGCTCATGCTCATGCTCATCATCTCCTTTGTCGTCCTTCTCCTCCTCTATGGATTGTAACAAGTTAAACCCAATACTGATTTTGTGATCGTTGATCTCATCTCGATCTGGTGCTGGATCTTCATTTTGGGTTTCGGTCGGGAGGTTGACCGTTGACTTGAGAGTGGGCCCAGCTGCTACTTCCACCGGCATCTTCTTCTTTTCTATTAAGTTTTGCTGCTTCTTCTTGATCTTCTTGCTCTTGTGTTTGGTGTTATCACGATTTGATGAGTAGGTGGCGTTGTTGTCATCAATTAGCTACAGAAGATCTAGATAGAGATACATATATAATATATAATATGTACGAATGAATTAGTTAATTGGCGATGGAGAGCAGTTAACAATTACTGCTTTGCTTGGTGTTGTTGTGGGCTAATAAATAAATTGCTGTTTTGGGTTTTGGTCTCTTAGTCTTAGTTGAGAGGCGATAGACAAAGATAAAGACGCAGAAATGGAAATGGAAATGGAAATGTACGGTATCAGCCTATCACTAGTATTGAGTATGAGAGAGAAATTAAGACCAGTGAGAGGATAAGAATGAGATGGGATTCAATAGTAAATGTTAGGTGGACATGGTCTAATTAAACTAGAGATGGATAATTAAGAAATATATGTTAGGTACTGCCTGGACATTATAAACTATCAAAGGTGAAACAATTAATGCAACCAATTCATTAGCTGTTTCTAATTATATTATACATCTACTACTTGCTAATTAATATCAATTTTGACTGCCTTCCCTTCAAATATTTATTCTATATCTGCTTACGTTACTTTTGTAAAACAAAATCATTATTATATTTCCCAAATTAAAAATTAAGTTTTATTATTTTCTAGGTTTAATTACAGATTTTGTAACATATATACTCCTAATAAGAGACACACAGACTGGTCGGTCTACGTATTTGCTAGAATTCAAGATTTAAAAAAAGGCAGGCTCCCTTTAAATTTCAAAATTTTGAAAATGCTACAAATAAATTTTTTGTACATAAGATATATGTACACTAACTTACGTATTTTAATTATATTATAAAAATAATAATAAATACATACATGGAATATGGAGATAGACACGTCTAATTTTGAGGAGTCATCAGCAACCGACTTTGCTAAATACCTTTTCCTACTTTCTAATATATATATATATAGTGCATTATTGAGAGTAATATTTGTTACTTTCGAAAGTTGGACAATTGAGTCCGTCATTTTTTTTCATAACCAAAAAAATAAATAAAATAATATTAATAACTGGAAATTTTTTTTTTCCACCCATAACCAAACCGCCCCCATGGTTGGCGGTCTACCCTTATACCAAACCGCCCCCCCATGGGGTGGTCTACCCTTGGACCAACCCGCTCCCTCGGGGGGCGGTCTACTTAATTTTTTTTATTTTTTATAAAACCGGCCAAACCCCTCCCCCCCCCCCTCTCTCTCTAATATATTTGTTATTATAATTATATTGTATTTTTTTTGTAATCTATTTGTTATTGTGTTGTATTTTTTATATTTGGTATTTATTGTATTTGTATGTTGTTATGTTCTATTTATTTATTATTTAGTGTAAGACTATCAGTATGTAGTAATTATCAGGTTTTGTACTAATTATCAGGTTTTGTAGTAATTATCAATTTTTATCTTAGAAAAATAGTTCACAACATAAGTTAATTAAATAAGTTCATAGCGTAATTGAACAAATAAGTCTAGAATATAAGATAGAAATATAAATACAACATATGCTGAATTAACTCTTCCTGCGGCTGAATAAACTAAGTCTACTTCTTAGGTTTCTGGAAGTGGATGACGGCGCGACACCAGCAGTTGTAGAGCCCTGACTACTCCCTGAGTGGCTTTCCTGACTGGGTCGCCTGCTTCCAGAAGGTCCGGCATTGGCAACCACCCTAGCATTCTCTCTTTCGTTGGCTTCGTTTATTGCCTCTGCAATGCATTTCATTAAACATTCAGTATCAATATTTAAATTTAATTTCAAATCAATTTTAAGTTGTGTACGATCATCTACATACCTGCCCTCTGCCTATCAGTAGTAGAACGGTGAGCCTCATGTCCCATTTGACGACCTTGCATCCTGTCCATATGCATTGTTCGCCGCTTGTGTTTCCTCCTCCCCTTCCTGATCCATTTCTTATGGGGAACCACCGTAGGCCCAAGGTAGTATGGCCACTGGTATTGGTTGGGGTAGCCGTGAAATGATGGTGACCATGTGTGCAGAAGGAAATCGGTACGGTAATAGTTATCAACAAATACGTCTCAGAAAAGTTTCGTTCTCGGCAAATCGCCATAACATGACAACACGGTATGCGAACTAACTGGGGGCCTTGGCACTCGCACGTAACTTGATTGTTCTCGCCTAAAATGACTTTGTACTTGCATACACGTTGATGAGTTTCTATAATGCCATTTTGGTTCATGCGCGGTGGAATAATCTCACTTTCAACCTGCACTTTATATTCCGTACCTGTGGTACCATACGGTACAACGCGCATGACAGAGCCTTTTTCTCTGTGTTTTCTTAATTTCTCTTCAACTCTATCTGAGAATGTTTGGTTCCTACTCGCTAATGCAGTGGCTTTAGCATGCCTCTCACCAAACCAAGCATTTAACTTGTAGAATGTGTCCTCCACCAGTGAAACCACGGGTAACATACGGCTCTGTTTGAAGACTTTGTTTAATGACTCTGACCCATTAGTGGTCATAATTCCCCATCTCCAACCTCCATCACATGCTTGAAATATCTTCTCATATGCTGACGGCTCTAACGGATTATTCGGACGTCGCTTGCCCGCCTTCGCTAAATAGGCATTTGCCTCCGGAAATGTCTACAAAAAGTAGATAAATAAAAGTCAGTTATACAAGTCGTACAAATGTCCAAAAAAATTATAAAAAAGAAATGCATACATACTCTTGCAAATTCTCTGAACATCTCTTCCATCCGTCGTGGTTTTTTCCTCTTACAGCCAATTTTGAACCTGTCAGCAAGCCACTGACCCTCGCCGGTATTCTTACACAGGTTCTCTGAAATGTGTTGCATGCAGTACTTGTGCACAGCTTCTCCGGTATTAGTGTTCCAACCATAGTTGGGGCTATTAAGTACATGTTTAATGCCCAAGTGCTGGTCTGATACCACGTAGATGAACCTATTTCCTACCACCTCTCTTCTCACGAAGGACATGAAAAAACCCCAATTTGGACCATCCTCCTGTTGAACAATGGCAAAGGCTATGGGCAACAACTGATTTTCAGCATCATATGCACATGCTATAAGCAGAGCCCCACCATACCGGCCGGACATGAAGCATGCATCGATGCTGATCACAGGTCTAAGATGCTGAAAGGCTTCAATACATGGACCGAAAGCCCATGCTATGCCCTTGAATTGTACCTCACCAGGTGTATCGGTTGGTACATGCCACTGCTGAAATCTGGTTCCTGGATTTGTGCTTGTTATGGCAATAAGTAATGGTGCGAGGAGATTGTACGACCCCTTCCAGGTTCTGAAGCATCTGCAGACTGCGAGTTCCCGACCTCTCCACAACCTATTATAATGTGGGGTTATATATGGGTAGATCTTTCTCACCTCACGAGCAACCTCCTTAATACTCATCGCAGGCTCTTCCTTAATGTCTTCCATAATTACATCAGCAATAACTGATGCCGTCAGCGCAGTATGGTCTTTCCTTGATGACGCAGACTTGCAAGTGTGTGGTCCTTTGACATCCTTAATTATCCATGCCTCCCCCTTTCCTTTAGGCACCGCAGACAGTTTCCATTTGCACTTTATATCCTTGCAAATTGCAACATACCGGGTCCTCTCTCGCCTGGCCACTGTAAACTCCCAGTTACCAATTAAATGGAACTGCTTAACTTTCCTCGACAGTTCTTCTATGTTGCTATAAAGCTGACCCGGGCTAATCTCTTCGTTATATACAACGCGTGTCCCAAAAAAAGAAATGTATGCTTCTTCAAAGGAAGTAGTGTCATTGAATGTCCTTACCGGGTGCTTGTCTCGTCGTCCACTGATCGAAAATCTGTCTTCAATTGAAGGAGGCATAATATTCTCATCATCGCCCTCTGATAATCTGTCTGACTCCCAATCCCCATCCCAATCATCACCAGTTTCCATTTCCATTGTCGGTATCTCATCTATACCGTCAATATTAATGTCTACATCATTTCGATCGACTGCGGACTGTCTTCTAGGTTTAGGGGGGTTGTAGCTAGGTAATGGATCAGGTACTGATTGATATCCAACCCGACCAACACATGACCGTCTTCTAGTTTCAGCCCGGGGTGCAGCACGGCGCTCAGGTACATGCAAATACATATCTCGTCTCACAGGTTCACGAGGAGGTGAGGTCACATCCTCGTTGTGATCATACCCATAATCAGTGGTATAATTGTCATATATTTGGTTTTCATTCTCGACATAAGGTCCAGCCCTAGTGTCCAAGTTCTGCTCTGCATAAGGTCCAGCCCCGGTATCCAAGTTGTTCTGGGTAGAAGGTCCAGCCCCAGCACCAACTGGTTCAATCGCAACTTTTTTGCAAAATATGTCCATTATCGGGATTGAACTGGACTCAAAAAAACTATACACACCTGTCCATATATCCTGGTCTGCTATAGGATATTTTACATAATAAAGTTTGCCACCTGTCGGTTGGTTGTTAATTCAGGTACTGATTTCTACAGTAAATCGGGCACGGTCCCAACTGGTTTTTTGCATGATTGCTTCTTTTATTTCATAAATTGAAGTATTGGCATTCAGTTGGAAGCCGTAACTCGCATCTTTCGAGTATTGGCATCCTTCGAGTATTGGCATCCGAACTCCCCTTTCATGATTTTTCCACCCCAATACACAGCAATAAACATTTTTTGTTTATTTCTGAAACAACATATAAAATCCGTCGTTCAATATAAGTTTTTTGTTTATTTCTAAAATTTCTAAAATTTTAAAAAAATTAAATTTAAAAAAAAAATACCTCGGTCACTGTTGCTCAAAATCGCCTCAAAATCACCTCAAAATCACATCGGAATACTGTTTGAGAGCAGAATGGATTAAACGGGTTAATTTGGGCGAATTATGGTGAGACAGGAGAGAGAAAACGGCTTCATATAGCAAAAATTTGGTAAACCGCCCCACTGGGGGGCGGGTTGGAAGGGGACTAAACCGCCCGATGGGGGGGCGGTTTGGTTATGGATGAAAAAAAAAAAATTCCCGGTTATTAATATTATTTTATTTATTTTTTTGGTTATGAAAAAAAATGACGGCAATTGAGCCACACTATTAAATTCGTACCGGTACCCTAAATTAAATTTTTGTATTGCTTTTTCTTTCAGTGACTCATTACTTTTTCTATCTATACATTATTAAAATAAAAGTATACATCAATGAAAATTCAGATTTATTTGGTGAAAATAATCTTAAAGAAAAAAGAAAGAACAATAATAAGAAAAAAGAATGTAAAATATATAAAAGGAAAATGAAATTATTTTATTAAGCACGTTTTAAATGAACGTTGTATGTAGGACTAGGATCAAGTAGGGTGGGGTGGGGTGCCACAGAAAATTCAGAAATTGATAGTGAAATTGGGGGAATTCAATTGGAGAATTACTTGTGGGGAAATAATAGTTGAATTAATATTTGTGAATGGTGTGTGTGGACCGGAATTAAGGTAGACTAGGACTACTAAACGCGGTCCCACCAGTTGTTTGATTCCTTTTGGATTTAGAAAGTACACGTGTCAATTCTGGATGCATTTATAGCTTGATTTTTTTTTTTTTACTACCGACATAGTTGATTTTTTTATTTTGGTTTAAGACATAGTTGATTTGAGGAGAGAGAGAGAGAGAGAGAGTTAAGGGTTTAAATGCATGATATTATTAATTTACTAAAATATACATACATTAGGAAAAGACTTGGAAGTTTGGAATGGATGCAATTGCAATCAAGGGGCCCCACTCAGCAGCTCTGCTGTCTCTCTCTTGAGATAGGAGTAGGTCCGATGGGCATCGGACCTACTTTTAGGTTCGATTAGCTCTAATACCGTACGATTATTATTGAGATTTGTGCGCACGGAAATTGAAAAATACTTGCACATATTTTAATGAATTCGCACGAATCTTGATGCAGATCTGATGGTCACTTCACCCATCGAAAAAGGTAGGTCCGATGGGCATCGGAACTACTCTCAATTTCTCTTTCTTTCATCTCCTGACGCAGGAGATGAGGTTTCAAACGCAATCAATAATTAATTATATGTCAACAAATTAAGTCTTCAATTAATTTCGATCCATATCCAAATCTTAAAAAGTTTTAATTTGAATCGTCCGAATTCTATGAAAATAATGAGGTGATGTATATATAAGACCAGCATATATAATACCTGAAAGCTGAAGCCCGTAATAAATAAATCCTCCACATTTCCTAAACCGTTCATGCCAAAAGTAAAATATCAAATTTCTGCATATAGAAGAATTTCATGAGAAATATTCGCGTCAGAATATCACTACTAATAATTCATTCATGTAAATAATAAAAGGAAGTTATCAACTCTAAAATAAATTGAAATAGTTAGAAAGTGATAAAGCTAAAACAAATTCACATCTTCAAGTTTTTTGAATAAATTTACCCTTTGTCCAAAAGCACCTTTTTTTTTTTTAATCATTTTCTTCAAATGCATGGGGGAACGCTATAAAAGGAGAGAATTATTTGAATAAATTTGTATACCAATTATGTAGTGTATCTTCAGAATTAAATGGCTTTGACAGCAGTCAAAGAAAGATTAAGATTGCAGTGGATTATTTGAATTTATAGTATATATCTTAAAAAATAAATGGATTCATTGAACATATATAATTAAAACCTCAACAAAAAAAGGTAGTGTATCTTTAGAATTAAATGGGTTTAGCAAGAGTCAAATTAAGAATGATTGCAGAGTGTATCTTTAGGTAATATAATAAAGGGATTCATTGACCATGTAAGACCTAAAAAATGATAGTATGTATGATCTGTAATTGATGATGGGCCAGAATAAATTAGGCTCAGATTCAAATTATCGGCCTGTTACAATTCAAATTGTGAGCCCAGCCCATGCCCATTGATTGATTCTTTTTCTATGCACTATTATTTGCACTATTGCACTGCACCGTCCAGTACTATATCAGTGCATCATGCACTGCATGTGCTCTTTTTTCTGATTGATTCTTTGACAAGGATCAGTCAGCACCCAACCCAGCTGCTATCAGATCAGATCAGGTCATCAGAGCACCCCAACTGCCAACCCAGTACTTCTACAGACAATTGTTATTTGTTAAGCCTCACTCACCAGGCAGGTACCACATCACGCCACGTGGCAAAAAAAAAAAAAAAACTTATGATCCGCTCATGTTAATTATATCAAGGGTGCTACTAAGTTCACCTAACTTTTTGTGAATTTGACTCTAAAATATATCGAATTGACTTTAAAAGATGAATCCAAATCGTTGAAATCCTTCTACCTAATGAGTGATGCGTCTACATGTGAAAATTTTAAAGTTTCGAATTAATTTAATATAGAGTGAAGTGGTCAAAAGTTTAAGGTTTATAAATTAATTTTAATGCATTCATTTTTTGGACTCCTTTGACCACTTGACTCTATATTAAATTAATTCGAAACTTTAAAATTTTCACATGTTGACGCATCAATCATTAGGTAGAAGGATTTCAACGGTTTGGATTCATAATTTAAAGTCGATTTGATATATTTTAGAGTCAAGTTCATAAGAGGTTGGGTGAACTTAGGAGCACCCTAGTTCTACTCTGAAAACATTACCTCTATATTCTTTTATTAAAAAAAAAGAGAGTTGTGTATTTGTATAGATGTAGCGTAGACCGCACGCTATATATACTATTCGTTCTATTCAATATCAATATCAACATTAAGAGTGGAACTAGGATTGGTATGATTCAAATTATGAATCTAAATCGTTAAAATTTCATCAATGATATGTTTATATGTAACATTTATAACTTTTCAAATTAATTTTTATTAAACATCAAGTGATAAAAAAGGTTTATAAATTGCAATTTATTTATTTTTTATTATTTTGTAACCGCTGGACTTTATACTAAACTAATTCAAAAATTTATAAATTTTACATGTAAAGTTGATTGATTTTAACAACTTGGATATGTCGTTTGAAACCAATTTGATAGATTTTGAAGAACACCCTAGTTTTACCCTCAATATCAATATCAATTGTATTGATCAGTGAAAATTGGGAGGGTGAGCGGCAATTAAAAATTATGAAATTATGTATTTCTCCCTCCGAATTCTGTAATTTTGCATTTACTACTCTAAATTGTTATTACTCGCATATTTACTCAATTAAGTAAAATCTAAGGTTGATTATTTTTGGTGTTTTATATAATATAACTAATTAAACACCTAATTATGTCCCTTCCTTCCACTTATGATTAGCATCAACATTGTTTTATATCTTCATTCTTATATTATGCACGTAGTTGTCCTGATTCGCTAACGGCTAAGATTGAAATATGAATTTTCAGATTTAATATCAGCCCTCCAATCACATAATCTGTCTTGTTTTGATTAAATACACCTGTTTTATGTGTAGAAGTCTAACTTTAGTTAAAAACATACTCGCCACCCATACGGCTATATAGTTTGTCACAATTAAAATTGAATGAATCCCTAGCGATGTTTCCTTATTTCTTTTTAAAACTATCTCTGATTCCTGCAATTAAATTATTTTCTTATTTCTTCGTTTCCTATATTTCATTTATCATCTTCCTCTATATTTTCAACAATGAAAATAAAAATTATTTAATCTTTCTAAATATGTAGAGAATTTTTTTTTTCAATATGCTATATTCATTGTGTCAAGAGAAGAAATAATTTTTATTAGGGCTACTATATCTTTACGAATAAATGAAGAGCAGATTTTGTACTGATAGAAACAATTATATATTTTCGATCTGGAGAGAAAATGAAGAATATCTATAGAGAAATTTTCACTGATAAAATAATTTCCATCAAAAATATATTTGTAGAGAAAATATTTATTTGAATCATTTAATCAGATCTTTCCCAATTTTGTTTCTTTACATATCATATCTTCTCTAAATATTTGAATCATTTAATGAAGGAGCTGATTTGAAAATTAATTTAAATTCTGAGTCTTGACCCGGTTTGAAAGATGCCAGTTAAGTTTTACTCTAGAGTTATAATACATTTACTTTCTAGGTGATAATTATGCTAAGTAGTTTTATAAACAAGCACTTATATTGTTGTACTTATGAGAGAAATATGGTATGACCATATTAATTTAACATTTCTAATTTATTATTTTATTATATGTTTTCAATTTGAGTAATTATAATCTAATTTTCATATTTTGTTTGTTTATTTTCATAAACGCTGGACTATATTGAAGATGATCACACTAGCAATGATACTTCGAGAACTTTTTTCATATTACATTTGATCCATTTTTTTCATTTGTTGTTGTTTATTTTATTGTTATTTATTATTTGAATTTTTTTTTTGTTTGTGTCTTTTATTTTCATTTAAATATATATTTTTTTTAATTTTGTGTAAATGTCAAACAAAAATGTCTCTTCACATTCTATTCAATTTATAATATGTTTCCGTTGCAACGCACGATACTAGTAATATAATTAAACACTTAATTATCTTTCTTCCCTTTCCTTCTTATCACTCCTGCCTTCTTTAGCCTCGAAATTGTGACCATTCCCTCTTCCTCGTGTGCTAAACCTATCATTATGATCGCTTCTAATTCCCTTCACCGATATTCCAATCATGCTTGTTGGACCTTCAAAAATTTAATATATATTTAAATTATATTAGGTAAATATATGAGTTATTAGAATTTAAGATGATAATAGGTAATTAGAAAATTTGAAGAGAAAAATAAGTAATTTTCATAATTTTGGAGAGATATATATACTTGAAATTCCTCCTAAAATTGAAGAATCATTCTTACAAGGCAAGGAAGAGAGAGAGAGGAAATAGCAATCTAGAGAGAATGAGTCTGTGCAGTCACTTTTTCTGAGATGGTCCTCCAATTTTGCGATAATTGAGAGACCCATCCAAATGGGTTTGTTACACCAATCATTCATTCTAATTTCTACTTTTTCTGAATTCTCTGTTCTGCCAATTTCCAACTGATGATTCTTTTGGATGCTTCTGCTTTTCTTCCTTGCTAGCTTCTGCCAACTGGGCCACACAACAAATCACTTTTTACTAATTTCCTTAGACAAACTGATATATGTTGCATTAAATATATATATATAAAATATACACCAATTAAAACACACTTTTGAATGTGACAATAATATGTCTCACATTTTGGCTATTTTACCCAACGTTACTTGACTTAGAGTATCTGCATTTTTGAAATTTTTGGAGTTTCAAAGCTAATTTGGTAGTTTCTAAATCAGTTTCAGGGATGTAGATGAATTTCATATTTAGCAATTTTGTTCAATAGTTTCTAAATATAAAACCGTTTCAAAACTCTAAGACATGACAAAATAATCAATCAATATTCGCTCAATTTTTAATACTGTTTTAATTAAATGCTAATGTGGTAATTAAGAAACTCTAATTTTAATTTTCAGGAATGTAGAGATTTAAAAATTCAGAGAGTCTAAAATTTATAAAATTCTGTTAACAGTTATTAGAAACTCAAAGAGTTT
Source organism: Carex arenaria (assembly GCA_964058825.1). NCBI lineage: Eukaryota > Viridiplantae > Streptophyta > Magnoliopsida > Poales > Cyperaceae > Carex > Carex arenaria. The sequence goes on from CAXKVW010001622.1 coordinate 18,101, forward strand.
CAGGGATACAGATGATCTTACAGACTTGAGAGTTAAGACATGGACAACCCAATTTATAAAAATAAATAAATAGATATAATGGAGCTGAAGAGGAATTGGATCTGCATTGCATTGGATGCTCAAAAGAAAGAAAGGAAAAAAAAAAAGTGCAGTAGTTGGAATATATACATGTACTTCTTGAGCTAGCTAGCGTCACATGAGTAAATGATAATTCATAACATCTGTCCACATGCATGCATGCCTTTCGTTGTTCTTCCATCTAAACTTAATTTGTATATCTTAATGCCAAACACAAAACAGGAGACCGACACATGCTTGATTCTTTTTCTTTATATATATAGAGAGAGAAATTGGCTAACTTGTTTTGGAAATGAAAGATGATGTTTTGCTTCCTGCTAATATCTTCATTTTTAAAGTTTAAATAGTCGATTCGAACCTTCTAATATAATTTTCATATTAAAATGTGTTTGGAGACCAAATTTTATATATTTTTATTATTTTCTGATATTTTTTCAGATTTGTTTAAAATCATAGCTTTTCATTAAATAAAAAATAGTAAAAAATTTCAAAAAATATAAAATTCGGTCTCCAAGCACATTTTAATATGAAGATCATGTTGGAAGATTCGAATTAACTATTTGAACTTTGAAAATTAAGATGTAAACGGAATATAAAACACCATATTTAATTTTCAAAGTAAGTTAGCTCATCTTTGCAAATATATGCAGCATTGCACTGTTTTGCATAACAATTTGTTAGCAAAAAGAAAAAAAAATGAACTCAAACCACCTCAATATCTATTTAATTGGATCACTAGATCGCTCAATACCTATTATTCCAATATGATAAATCTATACAGCAATTGAAATAGAAAATCAGTTAATATTTATAATTAATAGTAAGAGGGAAAGAGGGGTTTTCTTTTCTCTCCTTGGAAATGGAATGGAAATTGGAATAATGAAACAAACAGCTTTTGCGGCCCAACAAGTTGCATTGCATTGCATGTGACCTTCCCAGCTTTTGCCTACCGGCTCCAGAAGTCCAGAGAGAGAGAGAGAGATCTGGTCTTCTAGCCAAATGGGCAATGGCATTCTTGTTATTTCTACATAATTCAGGACTACTCTTATCTTCTACCCTCTTTTCATCTTCCACTTTCTTCTTTGGGGGAATTTCAC
>CAXKVW010001623.1:0-30556 GCA_964058825.1 Carex arenaria
AGAATGTTATGATTAACTTGTAATACTTTAAATTTCCAGGCTTATATTGCAAATATTCGTCTGAAGAATGTTTTAACTGGCTTGCTCATCACTGAATATGAACCCTTGCTAATTAAGTGAGTAGTTAACCTTGTTTAAAAATATTAACCCTTGATTACAGAGCTAGACAACACAAGTCTAAAGATTTTAGCATAGCAATTTTGACTTCATGCAGCGCACAAACCATATGCAAGGCTGTTCTTATTTTATAGTCCATGTGCTGCAATAAGTCAAAACTATTCTGTTAAAACCTTTACCCAAAACATAAGGCTTTAATTAATCCTCTGATATGTGAAAGAATCATAACATATTACCTATGCGATTTAAGCCGAACTGAACCAAAGCATACTTAAGTGTAGTATATTTTGACAATAACATAAACTCATTATCTCGTGTTAATTTTTTCCCTATAATTTTTAATATCTTTTATGACATGCCTAGTCTTGTTGTTTACTAGTAACTAATATTACTGTTTCTTGGGGTTGTTATCTTTTATGTGTATTTATTTCATTTTACTTACTGTTTATTGTTATTAATTTTTTTCTATCATCTCAGCCCACTGAGTGAGAGTGCAAGAACAGTAGGAGCTGGTATAGCGGCACCAGCCAAGCAAATTAGGATGCCTACCAGTACTAGAGGTTTTCAGACTGGCAGTTACAAGCTTTAAGGTTCATGATTGGAACCACTTTGGTGGAATTGCAGGGGCAAAATTGGATTATTGTAAAGTAAAATTATTTGGGAGGGTTAAATTATTTATCTGACAATAGGATTTTTTTTTTTTTTTTCCATTTTTATGCCACTTCAAAAACACTATTTTCTTAATCATGGAGTTTGCCTTCACAGCATGGAATGCAATTTGGTAATGTTCTTACTTTGTAATTGTTCGTTTTTTATGTTGCTGGTAGAATAGTGGCAGTTTCAAAGAATTTATTGGTATGATATTCATATATAGATAGATTAACAATTAGATTTAATATAATTTTGGCATATTATTCAATGATATATTAAGGACATTTGATTTTAAGCTATTGAAAATTTTGTATTACTTAACTTACATTATATCTTGTTATTTTTTAATTTTTACAGACTATAAGTTACCAACTTAATATCATATTCAAAATGTTGTGTGTGTGTGTGTGTGTGTGTGTGTGTGTGTGTGGGGGGGGGGGGGGGGGGGGGGGGGGGGGGGAGGGTGGGCGTTGTCCGAAAAAAAAAATGGATCTGAATAATAAATAAATACTGTAGCAAACCCAGACCGCCCCCTCAAAAGGCGGTTTGGTTATTTTTAAATGTTTTTTATTTTAAGGTAAGTTTTATTAAATTTTTTTGGGTGATTAATAAAAAAATCGGGACTATATATGTTACTAACTTAATATCATATTCAAAATGTTGGATTTAAAATTTTGAACTTTGTTCTCAAAACTTGTCAACATTTGATTAATCCCTTGTAAATAAGCTAACAAATTTGTTTCATCTTTGGTTCAATGGAAGAACAAACAAATGGAGAATACTTTGCACTTAGCTTTGACATCAAATGAGTCAATTAAGGACAGAGAGAATAAGTATTAAATATATATAATATATTAAATGATAAATCTCTAATAAGTTACCAAAGCAAGATTAATCCATTATAAATAAGCTAACAAATTTATTTTGCTACAAAACTAACCAAAACTTAAACCACTTAATCCTTACAATAGAATCCCCCGCAATTCCAATCTACGTCTCATTTTTCATAATTGTTTCAATGGAGAATACTTTATACTTACCATTGACATCATGCAACCAATGAGTCAATAAAGATATAGAGATATCATAGAGAATAAATATTAAATTATTCTTCATCTTTTCCCTCGTCCTCTTCTTCTCCTCCTCCTCCATCTTCTCCTTCAGATCCCTTCACAAAGTAAATAAAAAAAATAATTAGGTTTTACCAGAACAAAATAAATAAATACAGGAGTGAGGCTATGCTACTATCCATAGTATACATTGATCCATACTATGGATTAATATCTCTATTTACAAAGTCTAAATTGTCAATCTAAACCATTCAACATGACCTACAGATGAAAATGTTCTTGTCAATCAAATTTAACATTTTTAGAATTTTTTTTACTATTTTTTTAGATAGGTAGAAAAGATTTCAAATCTCATAAGATATTATAATACTTGTTAACTGTTGTTTCTTATCTCATTTTTCCCGTATTAATTAGTCGAGTAAGATGACTAACTAATACTGAAGTAAAATACATTAAGGAAAAAAAGAAGAGAAATTACCTCTTTGCCCTCCTCGCCTTCAAGTTCTTCGTCAGCCTCCTGAAAAAAACAATTAAATTGCAATGAATGGTGAGAACACAGAACTTAGTAGAAAAGGACAAACAAATCAAATGTTGAAGAGAGAGAGAGAGTGTAACACTAACATTGTTAAAGTACTTCAATGGATTAGGCCACAAATCCTCCTTTATTATTTTGGCTATCTACTACAAAATAAGAATAAAAAGAAAGGATATAACCAATTTGCCCTTCTAAATGAAAGATGTAGTCAAGCTTTGACCTAAATATTATATATTTTTTGAAAAAAATTAATCAAATTAATTGTTCAAAGAATCCCAAACTACACATCAATTTGCACTACGGTAATATTTCAAGAAAGACAGGTCCATTTGGTAAAATTTACCTCGTCGTGGAGTGATTCACCTTGATCTTCTTCTTGTGCTTCACTAAACCACATAAAGAAGCTGAATTGAAAATGCACAAGATATTTAATTCAATAAGTTCATATTGAATTCACAAATGCAATGTCAGACGAAGTTGACAATTATTAAAAATCAAATCACAATAAAATTAAGAAACCATTCAAGTTATATCCACAAAATATATACATACCAATTATGCCCCTGGAAAGTTGAATTAACAGTTCCAATGTAACCAAGTAGTGACACTACATATCAAATGTTTCATATCTTCATACAGTATAAGTGATAACTTTTTTTATAACATACAAAAATACTTCCTGAAATTAACTTGAATGCAGGTGCGGGTGCATTGAAATTTAAAAAAAAAAATAAACCTAACCTCTGCTCAACCAAAGGCCGCTTCTTGCCTTTCTTTTTGTCCTCAGTTCTTCATCAACGTGAAATTAAAGAACAACATTAGAAATATAGGGTAAATCTACTCGCTAAAAACCTAAAGCTACGATAAAAATTAAATCTACTAGTATTTATTTACAAGTGGTATCATTAGGCAAGATAAGCAAAATTAAGAACTTGTACAAACTTCAAAAATACAGTTTGCTAAGGTCAAGATGGGATTCGCTTATTTTTTTAACCGTAAATGGTCTCATAAGTTAAATGCTTTTTTAACCATTGATCTTCATCTACTTGACAAGACAAAAATTAATGCACCAAATATATCATTTTTCAAGCTCATTATGTATAAGAAATGACCGTGCCAAAAAATGTTCAGTTTTCATCCTCTTTATATTATGTAAAATTACAGAAAATAAACCCAAATTTTTTTTTTTTTTTAATAAAAGTTGGCTCGTTAAATAGTTTCACTCTTGCAACAATATTAGTCACTTTACTTCCAAAAAACATATAAATTTAGCGACATTTTAAAGTGAAGTAAAAAGATGAGATGAAATTATATACCATGCCCTCCTTCCAGTTAATAGGAGTTGCTTTAACTGTTGTTGTGCCTTCATCAGTGAAAGAGAATGTCTTTGTCAAAGTCTTGTTCTCAAAATACGGGTTCTCTGAGAAATTCTACATTTATAGAATGCACCATATCTCAATTTCACAGGATTACAACTCAATCAACAAAATGATTAAAAAAATAAAAGGCACTGTTAAATGAAATTTATATTCAATTATTAGAATTTGAACTTCAAACCCTATGCTTTACTTGAAAATTTAGTACTATATGTTATTTGCACCAATCTTTTTCTATAATTAAAGGGCTTAATTAAGACTTGTAACTTACCAGTATAATGGAGTAGCCTGATTTCAGATCTTTACAGTCTTCGACATCCAAAGAAACCAAGTTCTTGAAAATCAAACATTTTTCAGAAACCAAGAAAATTTTGATTATCAATTACTTGAGATATAATATCAAAATTAAAAGTGAGTAGATATAATATTACCTTCTGGTCTTCTTCACTATGCAAGTCACCAAGGAGTGGAGGGCTTAGAAACTACAAAAAAAAAATACATATATCAAAATGTTTTTGTTGAATAGATTAATCAAAATTACAAAATTTCATAAATTAATATCGAATTATATCATTACTCTGGATATGGAATATTTACTAAGAGTCAACACAGGTGTCATTAGTAAACAGTAATCCAGCAACATTCTTTGTTATAACAAAAAAAATGATAAATGAGATTTTTGGGGTAGTTCGAAAAGGGAAACTATGTCCAAATTTGAATAGTATTGTTCATGAATTCATAGTTTTGTTTCTAAAACTTCCAAATTTCCCTATTTTGCATTAGTAACGGGTATCGATACTATAACAGCACATGCAATTAACCATGAAAAGGTGATTCCAATCCCTATTTTTTTCATAAATTAATACAATTATTATACATTCTTCATTATCACAAAAAGTGATAACATGAGAATTCTGGGTAGATAAAAAAGGAAACTTTTGTCCAAATTTGAACAGTATTTTTCAACAATTCATGGATTGGTTTCCTAAAATTCAGAGAAATTTGTAATAATTTGAGAGGTGAGCTTACAGCAGTAACCCAAAATTCGAGAATAGTTTTGATGACATCATTCCTTTTGATATCATTTGTTTTTTATTATACATATTTTTCAATCAAAAAATTAAGATGAATTCAATTCTTTTCTATTGAATTGAAATCAATTGAACCCCATAAAGGTTGAAGTCCCCATCAGACCCTTAATTTACAAAAGTTCAGCTATGATCTAATTGACCTAGACACTCCTGATACAATCCATTTCTCGCCAAATCTCTTGCTTTGGAGTCAGATTTCAGGGTGCGATTTCGACCCTCTCAAATCGCATACAATGAACTCAAGTCTCATTCATTTCTCTCTTCCAATCAGCGAATTTCTTGCAAATTCGATTCCAAATCGCGTTTGGTGAAAGAGAAGAGCTTTCCGATCAGAGTGTAAGTACCAGTACAATTATCTACATGCTACACGGATCTTAAAGCGGATCAGATGGACGTGGAATTCAGTGCAGTAACAGGTACAGTAACAGGTACCAGTATAAAAGAAATCAAATTTGATGACAGTACCTGACACGCAAGGTAGCTGATTTGACAGATTCTCTGACGACGTACTTGACGTTGTCACCAGCAACGTACTTGGCCTCAGCGAGAGAGAAAGAGGCGTTGCGCATGGCGTCTTCCATGGACTCCTTGGGCGAGAGAGAGAGGCGTTGCGCACGGCCCGTGACGATCTTCTTCAGAATGTCTCCCACTAGACGCTGTTTTCATTACGCCCAGCATGGTCATGATCTTGGTTCGATTTGATCAATTAATCGAGAGGAATCGCGGGATAAAGAAAGAGGGAGAAGAGAGAGAGGATCTCTCGAGCGAGACAAGACCAAGAAGAGAGGGTATATTGATCCTAAAGTAACCCAATTTTTACTTTTTGATCCATACCGTCCGATCTTCGTTGACACGAATATTAAAGCTCCCTGTACATTGAATTTATGATCGGACGATCCACATAAAACCAAAAAAATTGGGTTACTTTCGGGGACACAGAGTCAGCGGAGGAGTCCAGGAATTGAATCAAGTCCCTGGACTCGGTGTGGTAGACCAAAATAATGAATATGGACATATAATTATAGATTTTTTTTATCATTTTTTAGGAAGGTAGAATATCATTTATTTTCTATCTATCTAAAAATAAAAAATTGTAATAATTTAAAATTTAGGGCGCATAGATCTAAAAGAGATTCGTGCTGATCTAGCACACACAGATTTTAAAGCAGTTCAAATGGTAGATGAGCTATTTAGATTCAAATTCGAGTATGATTGACGTTTTATGCTTTTAATAAAGGGTAAATGGGTATTTTATAAATTTATATTTATTTTAATATAAAAGACAATAAAAATGATTAAATTTGTGAGTTTTTAAAGTTTAGAGTGGAAAATACGTAATTTCAAAGTTTAGTGTGAAAATACGTAATTTTGAAGTTTTTGAAGGATATACGTGAAATTTCTCCTAAATTTTAAATTTGGTCAAAATTAGATCGGCTGAAGAATTTGAACAAAATTTACTGAATAAAAAAAAAAAGAGGGTAAAGATTTAAAAACAAATTTGGAGTTGGTACAATTTAGAAGTGGTAAAAAAGCTTGTGGCTCACTCTAACTTGGCTCAAAAAATGCACACTCGAACTTGACCTGAGTTAAAAACGAGCCGGCTCAAACTTGGCTCAAGCTAAATTTTGTATCATCTGATATATCTTAAATTTTCAGTTTATTTAAAGTCGAGTTAAATTTTTTTTAGTGCCTAAATACAGATAGTAGAGTCTAGAATGTTCAAACCGATCTACTTCACTAAAATTGCATTTACATGCAAAATTTATAATTTTTCAAATTTATTAAGTATCGAGTCAAATGTGAGAGTTTTTAAATTAATTTTAATGCATTAATTTTTCAACATTTTTGACTGCTTGACTTGATATTAAAATAATTTGAAAACATAAAAAATTTGCATATAAACATATCACTCATAAAGTAAATTAGTTTGAACAGTTTGAATTAGTCGTTTGAAGTATATTCCGTAAATTTTAGAGTTAGTGTCATATGATATCATACTAGCCGGACTCACAGATAGTGTCCTACTAATTAAAAAACTTTTGTGTAAGCTTTCGTGTCTTGATACTCACTTTTGATTTAAAAATCTATCCATTTAATAGGGAATTGTGCTTTTGAAGTTAAGTGAAGCTTAGTTGGATTTATTTGAGAAAAAGCTTTTTCCCAAAATGTTTTGAACAAATATCTTATTGTATTATTATTCTACTAGGCAATTGTAATTCGAAAGTAGCTTCAAGAATTGAAGTGTTATGTACTTTTTATCTTTCTTTTTTTTAATTAATAGTAAAATGGGTACTTGCTCTATTAATGATATTATATAGGTTAAAATAACATTGATATTATATTAGCCGGATTCGGACTCGTATAAAGTAAACTCAAATCTACCTGTGTCAAGTTTCATGTGGCATTGTTTGTAAATAGTTAAGGCTGTTTAAGTAGCATTAGGTTTGGCCCAAAACAAAAGTTATTTAATTGGTTTAAGCCCAGACAGATGAGAATGATAGTGCTTTATTTTTTTTTTTCAGTGGACATTTTGAGTAGAGGTGTCAATGGCAATGATACCTTTTGTTAGTTTGTAATAATCTAGAAGTCAATAATACGATAAATTATTATAAAGCTTTGTTCATGAATTGAATGATTAATAAACTGTCATTTTGTTCCTTGAGTATTATTGAATTTATGAATCATTTCGGGTTCATGACTTGAAATTGTAGAGCTTCATAATATAGATAATAAATGCTCTTAAAAGTCTCTAACCGATGTAATTAGCAAGAACACTAATTTACCGTTACAAGGTTAGAATGTGGATTAAAAGATAGTCAAGTTTTACAGACTATTGACATGAGATGTCATTTTAATCACATAGATACATGTTCTAGGAACATGGTATTTGACAGACCTCGAATGAAACATTAAATGGAATTGTGTACGTGTCATTAATGTTTTCATTCAGTGTTAAGTTCTAAAGTATGAGGTATTCATCTTTCCTACTAAGAGATGTGTATATGTGATTGTTATCTAACGCTGTCGGTAAAACGCAGTCATAACGGTAGCTTTTCGGTATACATAGCTTAGCTGAGATAGTGATGGTTTACCAAAAGTACTATTGTCCCTCGTATCTCTATACGAGTTACGGTATCACTGGGCCCCTTGATAGAGTAGGATTATCTGCATGCAGTATAATTACAAGAGTAATTATATTTGATAATCTGCTCAAGATCGGGAAAAGATTAAGTTTGCAAGGATGACACACACTTACCTTGAAACTGATCTGATACTGTGAGACATAAGAATTAACACGACTAAAATAGTTTACTGGATCGTGGTATTGTACAGTACAGCATCATCTGTGTAATTGGATGGTCATAGTGCAGATGTCAGATGCCTCCTATGATTATAGAAGTTAAAACAGTTTTAATTCTATTTACCAACATAACACAGATCCTATTGGGTCACACCGTATAGGAGCTAGTCAGAGAATCTTACTGATTAATTATAAATTGATTATAATTAATATTAAGATGGTTATAATTAATTATACGTGATATAATTAAATTATAAATGCCATATAAGATGACAAGCAGAAACAACAGTCAATTTATAAGCGTATTCGATACGTTGTATAAAATTGTACCGAAACCGAACCGAAACCGAATCCTGAGAAATATAATTGTTTAGAACAATTATATATATTTGATTTAGATTTTAAATATTAATTATGGTTTTGAATTTTGGACTAACAACCATTAGCAAAATTAAAACCTTAATTAAATAAATTAAAAATCCAAAAATCAAAAATCAAATCAAATATCAAATATATATTACTCATGTCGGCATGGGATATATATATATTAATCAAATATATATATCAAAAGCATGTCGGCTAAGGAATAAGAAAAATATCCAAGTTTGATATTTATTTTGGAACCGCCATTCCAATGGCACAATTGTAAATAGGCCAAAAATTAAGGGTATTTCGGTAATCGGTCGAACCTCCTCATTTGCCTATAAATAGAGGGGTAGGGGTAGAGAGAAAACTTACTAATTCCACTTGTATCGAATCTGATCAGTCTGATCGAATCGATAAATCTATTTTCTCTCTTTCTCGGTTACGGTTGGTTTCATGGTTGTCGTGAATAGTGTTTTCGCGAAGTTTCGTGAATCTGATTTTTGTGAAAGAATCAAGTCAGTTTTTGCGGTCTTCATGAATAGTGTTTTCACGCCTCCTGTGAATAGTGTTTTTGCAGAATTCCGCGATTTACGGTATTTCTGGCAAAAGAAATAAACCGCTCTCTGGTTAGTCCTGGTGGATAACCAATAGAGGTATCAGACATCTGATACTCCGAAGCGAGACGTTCCTCAGATTCGGTCTTCTCGATTTGCTGCAATCCAATTGGAATTTGGATCAAGGTATAAATATGTTATATTAATCTATTTAATTTGTAAGTAGATTAAAGTTTTAGAAATCAATTATGGAGTAGATCTGTAAAATGATTAAATCGGGTTTTGATGCCAAAGAATACTGAAGGTGGATCGCCTTGGAAAGTATTCTGACATACCTCGTTTAATCCTTGGCTTAATATAGAAGTAAAATTTTTGTTTTACGTTCTTTCCGCATATTAAGCTAATCAACGGTTTGGACCGTCCATAACCCAACAGTGGTATCAGAGCACAAGGCTCTCCCGCTAATTGATTTTCTAAAAGTTATAACTTATGCAAATAAAGGTGCATATACCGCAGATCGGTTTAATTCTTACATTTGCAGCTTAAGTTCAAAACCGATTAGAAATGAGATTTTCTTGGTTCGGTTCTACCGACTGAGAAAGTTAAATTAGATTTAAGCTTTCTTTGTGCTTTCTTATGAAATGTAAATTTTTACATTTCTTGGATCGGTTTTCCAACCGAGAAAGATAAAATAGGATTTTATGCTTTCTTTATGTTTTCGTATTCAAAAACTTTCAACTGCGTTTGAGTATATCTAAGAATGTAATGAAGCAATAAAGTACATAAAGTAAGAGCTGTTAATCTCCACCCGTAAAAGATAAAGGTTATGTCAAGAAAGATATCTTAGGACTCTTTCGACTGACCTCTTTTACGTGTCCTGATCAGCAGGCCCAAACGGGGACTTTGTCACGTTACCAAATTACTCTAACGCTTTTGAAATGGCAAAGTGTAACTCTTTCGCCTTTCGAAAACCTTCGGATAAGTAAAGTTCATTGAAGAATGGGATGAAGCAATAAAGTACATAAAGTAAGAGCTGTTGCGCGTACGATGAGAAAGAAGGTTATGTCTAGGAAAGATTAGATTTAAAGAGGTCCCCGGTGACCCTGATCTTCCCTGGTAACCCCTTTCCATAATACGACAATAGGCCCAAACGGGAACTTTGTCACGTTACCAAATTGCTTTATGGACCGAAAAGAATATATGTTTTGAAAAACATATAAACTGTTTATGTGCTTTTAACGGTATAAATAAGAACTGAGCATTGCTGCAAAATAAAGAATTTGAAACTGATAAACGATATACCTGACTAGGTCCCGTATATAAGTAAAATTAGATTTACTGATTTGATATGAAATGTGTAAATTAGATTTATCGCTTTCAAGGAAACGTGAAAGAACGTGATATCAAAGATAGATTTGTGAAGGAACTCACGTTAATCTTTCTGGCAGACGACTTTCACGTATCCGTAAGAATGTCTTACAGTTAGTTAAAAGAACTGACAGCTTAACAAACGCAAGCATGTGAAAGAGGTTCTGATGCCAAAGATAGACTGGAGGTGGACACCCTCGGTTGTTTATCTGACATAGCTCTTTTAAAGTCTGCTTGCACTGTTAAGCATAAACACAAACCCATACGAATTAAGTATTATGCCCTTCCTACTCTATCCTTCTCACACTATTGTTCATTGGTTGACGGTTCTCTACTCAGTAGGCGTCGCCTTTTACCTTTGGTGGTCAAGGGTTATGTAAGACATATCAAACCAAATAGAGTGAGGTTACTTACCAATGATTTCCAAAAAGGTTTTGGGCTTGGGGCAAAGTCTTCGTTAAAAACACGTGATGTTTTAACGAAACCAAGAATCACAAAGCAAGGTGTGATTAGCAAGATTGCTTACCTAAAATAACTAATGGCTGAGTCATGCGTAAAAACTAGCTTGTACATTGGTGAAAATAGAGATCTTGGACCTACTGCAAAAGGGAATAGAACAAATTTGCAGTGGGAGTTTTATTATTTGAATAAAACATTACATGAACAAAGCTAAAATCTTTACTTTTAACGTTGTAGAAATATGGCTAAAGAATCGTCTTTCTCTTTACGCTCCCTTCTTGAGAAACAAACAACGAAAGTGAAAAAGGCTCCCAAGTACAAAGGCAAAGGGAAGTTGGTTCCGAGAACGAACACTCCCATGATAAATGTTTCTGCTGACACTGACTGTTATCATTGTGATGGCAAAGGTCACTGGAAGAGAAACTGCCCGAAGTATCTTGATGATCTGAAAATTGAGAATGTCTCAAAAGCTTCAGTCTCAAGTACGTTTGTTGTTGAAGTTAACGTTGCTACCTCTATTAATGATTGGGTAATAGATACCGGATCATGTGCTCATATATGTTCGAATATTCAGGCACTAAAGAATAGAAGGAAGCTACGTAATAAGGAAGTACAACTCCAAGTTGGTAACAGAGCATTAGTTGCAGCCGTAACAACTGGAAGTATAGAGTTGTACTTGCCTAGCGGGCTTGTAATGGAACTTGAAAATGTATATTTTGTTCCTAGCATTTCCAAAAACATCATTTCGGTCTCATGTTTAGAGACGAATGGTTTCTCTTTTGTTATAAAGGACAATAGATGTTCTATATATAAAAATAAGGTATATTATGGATCCTCTTGTATGATGAATGGTCTGTATATACTGGAAATGAAAAAACCCGTGTTCAACATAACTAACAAACGACTCAAAACGTCTCATGAAAGTACGACTTACATGTGGCATTGTCGCCTTGGTCATATAAACGAGAAACGCATCAAGAAGTTGCATGAAAATGGACTTATTGGTAAATTTGATCTTGAATCAATTAACACATGCGAATCTTGTTTACGTGGAAAAATGACCAAAGCGCCTTTCTCCAAGAAAGGGGAAAGGACAAGTGACTTACTTGGTCTTGTACATACTGATGTATGTGGACCTATGAGTACTTGTGCAAGAAATAGTTGTTTTTACTTTATCACGTTTACTAATGATTACAGTAGATATGGTTATGTCTACTTGATGAGACATAGGTCTGAATCCTTTGAAAAGTTTAAGGAATTCAAGGCTGAAGTAGAAAATCAATTAAACAAAAGTATTAAGGCCTTACGATCTGATCGTGGAGGCGAATACTTGAGTTTTGAGTTTATAACGTACTTAAAAGAATGTGGGATAGTCTCACAACTCACACCTCCAGGGACACCACAATGGAATGGTGTTTCTGAGAGAAGGAATCGAACTCTGTTGGATATGGTTCGATCCATGATGAGTAACGCCACTCTTCCGAAATCATTTTGGGGACACGCACTAGAAACTGCCGCACGAACAATAAATATGGTTCCGTCTAAGTCAGTTGAAAAGACTCCGTATGAGTTATGGTTTGGGAAAGCCCCAAATATGTCTTATCTTAAAATATGGGGTTGCGAAGTGTTTGTCAAACGTCCGACGTCTGGCAAACTTGATCCCAAATCTGACAAATATTTTTTCGTAAGGTATCCTAAGGAAACGAAAGGATATTACTTCTATTACCAGTCCGAGAAAAAAATAGTTGTTGCTCATTTTGGTATATTTTTGGAGAACCAGGTTCTTGCAAAAGGAAGTAGTGGAAGTAATGTAATACTTGAAGAAATTCAATATACATCACACAATACATTATCTGAACCAGATCAGATAAACCCACCACTTGATACTTCAGTTGAAGAGCATCTGGAAGAACCAAATCTACAAGTAGCTGTGGAAGAGGTTCTAGTCCCGAGCTCAAGTACTTCAACGCAAGTTGAAGTAGAACTGGATCCGCAGATAGTTGTGGATCAAGTTCAACAACCCGAAGGTCAAGTGCTACGTAGGTCAACAAGGACAGTCCATGCACCCGAGAGGTACTTGGGACTGCACGAGGTCTCAGTATTTGATACTGAAGATCCTCTGATCTATGCGGAAGCAATGGATAGGCCTGACTCTGATAAATGGCTGGAGGCCATGAGATCCGAAATACAATCCATGTATGACAATACAGTTTGGAACCTAGTTGTACCACTTGATGGGGTGAAACCCATAGCTAACAAGTGGATTTTTAAAAGAAAAACAGACATGGATGGTAATATGACTATATACAAAGCACGGTTTGTAGCGAAAGGTTTCAAACAAATTCTGGGAGTTGACTATGATGAAACTTTTTCGCCCGTAGCTATGTTTAAGTCAATTCGGATACTCCTAGCAATTGCCGCATTTCATGATTATGAAATATGGCAAATGGATGTCAAAACCGCCTTCTTAAATGGAAATTTAGAAGAGGATGTGTACATGACACAGCCTGAGGGTTTTGAAGATCCAAAGAATGCTGGGAAGGTGTGCAAGCTTCTTAGATCCATTTATGGATTGAAGCAAGCATCACGGAGTTGGAATCTTCGGTTTGACGAACAAGTCAAAAAGTTTGACTTCGTCAGATGCGAAGAAGAACCATGTGTGTACAGGAAGACTAGTGGGAGTGCCATCGCCTTTCTAATCTTGTATGTAGATGACATACTATTAATAGGAAATAATATTCCTATGTTGCAACAAGCTAAGTCTTCATTAAAGAAAGTTTTCTCGATGAAGGACTTGGGCGAGACTGTTTATATACTAGGCATAAAGATCTATCGAGATAGATCGAAAAGAATTATAGGATTAAGTCAAAGCACATACATTGACAAAGTGCTGAATCGGTTCAGCATGCAGGATTCCTGCCAATGAATCATGGCGCACAGCTTAGCAAGACTCAGTGTCCTTCGACAACTGATGAGCGAAGCACAATGAGTAAAGTGCCATATGCTTCGGCTATAGGCTCTATCATGTACGCCATGTTGTGCACTCGCCCTGATGTCTCGTACGCTTTGAGTGTGACGAGTAGATATCAGGCTAATCCAGGCATGGAGCACTGGAATGCTGCAAAGAATATCCTTAAGTACTTAAGAAGAACTAAGGATATGTTTCTCGTCTACGGTGGTGACTCCGAACTCTTAATAAACGGTTACACTGATGCGAGTTTCCAAACTGATCGAGATGACTCGAGATCACAGTCCGGATACGTGTTCATACTCAACGGTGGTGCTGTGAGCTGGAAGAGTTCAAAGCAAGAGACTACAGCAGACTCAACCACCGAAGCTGAGTACATAGCTGCATCCGAAGCAGCTAAAGAAGGATTCTGGATCAAGAAGTTCCTTAGCGAATTAGGAGTGGTTCCCAGTGTTCAAAGACCTGTGGACATCTACTGTGACAACAATGGAGCTATAGCTCAGGCCAAGGAACTGAGATCGCACTTGAGATCCAAGCATGTTTTACGACGTTATCACATGATACGAGAAATCGTAAATAGAGGCGATGTAAAGATATGTAGAGTTGACACAGTCAGCAACACAGCTGATCCACTCACAAAACCTCTTCCTCAAGCCAAGCACCAGTTGCACACGGCTTCTATGGGTCTGAGACACATAGGAGATTGGCTGTGAGATTTTCTTTAGATCTATGTGATTTTTAGAAAAATTAGAGATTTGTGTAACTAGGGCCTACGATGATTGGCTCCTAGCTTAAGTGGGAGATTGTTAGTTTGTAATAATCTAGAAGTCAATAATACGATAAATTATCATAAAGCTTTGTTCATGAATTGAGTGATTAATAAACTGTCATTTTGTTCCTTGAGTATTATTGAATTTATGAATCATTTCGGGTTCATGACTTGAAATTGTAGAGCTTCATAATATAGATAATAAATGCTCTTAAAAGTCTCTAACCGAGGTAATTAGCCGGAACACTAATTTACCGTTACAAGGTTAGAATGTGGATTAAAAGATGGTCAAGTTTTACAGACCATTGACATGAGATGTCATTTTAATCACATAGATACATGTTCTAGAAACATGGTATTTGACAGACCTCGAATGAAACATTAAATGGAATTGTGTACGTGTCATTAATGTTTTCATTCAATGTTAAGTTCTAAAGTATGATGTATTCATCTTTCCTACTAAGAGATGTGTATGTGTGATTGTTATCTAACGCTGTCGGTAAAACGTAGTCATAACGGTAGCTTTTCGGTATACATAGCTTAGCTGAGGTAGTGATGGTTTACCAAAAGTACTATTGTCCCTCGTATCTCTATACGAGTTACGGTATCACGGGGCCCCTTGATAGAGTAGGATTATCTGCATGCAGTATAATTATAAGAGTAATTATATTTGATAATCTGCTCAAGATGGGAAAAAGATTAAGTTTGCAAGGATGACACACACCTACCTTGAAACTGATCTGATACTGTGAGACATAAGAATTAACACGACTAAAATAGTTTACTGGATCGTGGTATTGTACAGTACAGCATCATCTGTGTAATTGGATGGTCATAGTGCAGATGTCAGATGCCTCCTATGATTATAGAAGTTAAAACAGTTTTAATTCTATTTACCAACATAACACAGATCCTATTGGGTCACACCGTATAGGAGCTAGTCAGAGAATCTTACTGATTAATTATAAATTGATTATAATTAATATTAAGATGGTTATAATTAATTATACGTGATATAATTAAATTATAAATGCCATATAAGATGACAAGCAGAAACAACAGTCAATTTATAAGCGTATTCGATACGTTGTATAAAACCGAATCCTGAGAAATATAATTGTTTAGAACAATTATATATATTTGATTTAGATTTTAAATATTAATTATGGTTTTGAATTTTGGACTAACAACCATTAGCAAAATTAAAACCTTAATTAAATAAATTAAAAATCCAAAAATCAAAAATCAAATCAAATATCAAATATATATTACTCATGTCGGCATGGGATATATATATATTAATCAAATATATATATCAAAAGCATGTCGGCTAAGGAATAAGAAAAATATCAAAGTTTGATATTTATTTTGGAACCGCCATTCCAATGGCACAATTGTAAATAGGCCAAAAATTAAGGGTATTTCAGTAATCGGTCGAACCTCTTCATTTGCCTATAAATAGAGGGGTAGGGGTAGAGAGAAAACTTACTAATTCCACTTGTATCGAATCTGATCAGTCTGATCGAATCGATAAATCTATTTTCTCTCTTTCTCGGTTACGGTTGGTTTCACGGTTGTCGTGAATAGTGTTTTCGCGAAGTTTCGTGAATCTGATTTTTGTGAAAGAATCAAGTCAGTTTTTGCGGTCTTCGTGAATAGTGTTTTCACGCCTCCCGTGAATAGTGTTTTTGCAGAATTCCGCGATTTACGGTATTTCTGGCAAAAGAAATAAACCGCTCTCTGGTTAGTCCTGGTGGATAACCAATAGAGGTATCAGACGTCTGATACTCCGAAGCTAGACGTTCCTCAGATTCGATCTTCTCGATTTGCTGCAATCCAATTGAAATTTGGATCAAGGTATAAATATGTTATATTAATCTATTTAATTTGTAAGTAGATTAAAGTTTTAGAAATCAATTATGGAGTAGATCTGTAAAAGGATTAAATCGGGTTTTGATGTCAAAGAATACTGAAGGTGGATCGCCTTGGAAAGTATTCTGACATAACTCGTTTAATCCTTGGCTTAATATAGAAGTAAAATTTTTGTTTTACGTTCTTTCCGCATATTAAACTAATTAACGGTTTGGACCGTCCATAACCCAACACCTTTTTATCCATTTATATGATTCGTATCATATTCGAAAATGCGAATAGGGTAAGAATTTTTTTGGTTAACTTATCGGGTATGTTATGAGGAAGGGTATTGATTTTTTTTTTATTATCTTACCTATTTTCTTATAAGATAATTTTTAAAAATAAAATATTATATATAGATATATATTTGTATGAAGATGATACATCATACATTATACCAAATTTTTTTTTTGTGACACTCTGATAAATTATAATTAAATAAATGACACTCTAGCTCAAAAATCTCAAAAAATACCACTCCCGCAAATTCATTTTGTGCACCAACCGATCTGAGTTCACAAGGTGGATTGGTGCACGGAAATTGAAACACACTTGCACGGATTTTAATGTACTTAGCACAGATGTTGATGCAATCGAATGGTCCTTACACTTGCGCCAAATGCTTGTCGGCACAAATGACCAATATTTGGCGCACGGAAATTGAACACACATGCACGAATTTTAATGTACTTAGCACAGATCTTGATGCAATCGAATCGGCCCAATTGAAACATACAACGAAATTAATATTGGTGCGCCAAAGGGTTGTGCGAACCGGAGCTTGATGCGCCAAATGCTTCCGCGAACCCGGTCGGCCACGTGAACTCGCGCACCAAGTAGTGCGCCAAACCCTTGTGCGAGCCTTGATTGGTTGGTGCGCCAAATCCTTGTGCGGGAGTGTCATTTTTAGAAAACCTTGAACCCGGGTGTCATTTATTTTAATCCGATTTTTCCGGATGTCACAAAAAAAAAATTCGGTACATAATATAATAAAATCTTGTATTTTATTAAACTTTCATAATAAAAATTAGTTGTATTATTTATTATTTTTTACCTTTTTTTTCTTGTTTGAAAAATATTTTATTAAAAGCACAAATCGAAATGTCAATGACACTTTTTTATCCATTTATCCGACTTGTACCGTATTAGATTTCCAATACGGATAAGAATAAAAAAAAATTGTTATTATAATGGATACGGATATAAAAATATCTTTACCCGACCCATATCGTACCCGTTGACACCCCTAATTTTGAATCGTATAATTTTGGTCATAGTCATATTTGATTCTTTGTAATTTAAGCCTCTTTGAGAGTCCTTAGGCTCTGAATAGGCCATAATTCAGACAAACACAAGTTATTCCTTGGAGAAAATTAAAGCAACTCCTTAGTTCAAAATTCTTAATCGAGGTTCACCCCTTTCTTAACTGATTTGCCTTCTTAATTTAGAGATTCCTTAGCTCCTTTTCAAGGTCAATAGTACCCTCATAAATGTATAATTAAGTATTTTTCTTTTATTCAAGAGAATTTAATATCACCATAAAATTTAATACAATAAACTAATAATTAATTTGGGCAATTCGGCAATTTATTTTTTACATTATAATTCTATTTAATTTTTATTAAATTCAACAATTAATTTTTTACATCAGTCCCTTGGGGGTATTTATCGTAAGAGGCCAAAAGGCTTTTTGACAGACAATATAGAGATCAAATAAATAATTCAGTTCCTATACCCTCCGAATTTATTGTGCCTAAAGTGCTCATTAAAATTCCTGTTTTTAAGGAATAATACTATTAATTCAATCCCTTAAAATCCTCCCAAATAACTGAATAATGGATTGAGTCGATCTTTTTATTTTTTTGAACCATTACATTACTTAAAACCACTGCCTATATCAACATCAGAGAGTAAAAAAATCAGAAACTATCTCTAATGATCAGAATTCAGAAACCTCATCAAAATCTTACATTCTCAGTGTAGGATAGGTAAAGCCCATGAAATTCAATCCTTCTTCTCTCCCTCTTCTTACCAGCAGATCAGCAATGCAGTTCATTTCTCTACTGATGTAGGAGCATGTAAAGCCACTGTTCCTTTTCATAATTTCCGAAACCTGCAGCGCTTCTTTAAAGGCCATCCACTCAATTTCAGTTGGAGGCTGGAGCTGGTTCACAGCATTTACCAGAACCTCACAATATGACAAGAAGGAACATGTTGTTATCCCCCTTTCTCTTACTAATTGGCACCCATGGAGAAAAGAAATTGCCTCTGTGTCAGAATGGGAGAACCGTCTGACACACCTTGCAAGCCATACACCTCTAACTTGCCATTAAAATCCAGAACAAAACCAATACCGCCTGCCCAATTATCCTTCTAGGACCCATCTGTAGAACATTTGTGAGACAGAGGTTGCAATTCAGTTTGAAATTGGCGCCCCAGCTGACCATTTTTTCCCTTTCCTTGCCACCCCGGTACCAGAAAAAAGTCTCTCCCTCTCAATCTGTCCCTTGTATTTTTGAAATTTTTCAAAGGACAGTTCTAACTCCACATATGCCTGATCATTGCGGCACCTCCAAATTTCTGTAACGCCAGGTAAAATTTTATTAAGGTATAACTTAAACTATATTCAATTATATTAATTAAATGAATTAGTAGAAAAAAAAATAATAAAACGACCTCAGTCCAATTAAGTTTCTACTGTCCATATTTTTCATAATTTATTTTCAGCCCAAATCTAACTAATTAATTTTCTAAAGCCCGTATTTCCTTAATTAATTTTCAGCCCATAACTATCTCCCTGTTCAAACCACGTAAAACCTTTTCACGTCTCTCCATCTCTTCACGCCCCCCCTAGGCGTACTTATCCCTTTTTACACCCCTCTACAGAAAACCCTTCCCTTTCTAAGTATCTGATATATCCCTCATTTCGTCTGTTCTGTAAATATACCTTTGTTTTCTATTTTAAAGATTTCTGCAAATACGCTACTGCTATATCTCTCTTTCCTAAGGTATATCTAATTTACTATCTCTGTTTATTATCAGATTTTTGTAGCTTTAATTTCTACATACTATTTCAATTCGTATGTTTCCGTTCAAATGCATTTTATCCGTATCATTTTTGTCATTACTTTACTATAATGGACCATACTCATTATCTATTCTAAACGTATTTTATCCGAATCATTTTTGTCATTACTTTACTGCAATGGACCATATCTATTATCTATTCTTTATTGCGTCTTCAACATAATCACTTTAATATTATATGAACCTTTCACTTATAAATTAATTAACCATACAACTTTTCACGTATCAAATGTAGTCTCTGTTATATCCTAAGCATACAAACTTATTTTATAATTAATAAAGATTTTATCATTTCGTTTTCTTTTTTCTTCTTTGAAATATCCAAATTTTGGTTGAATTTCTAATTTAGTATTTCAGTGAATTTAAAATTATGATATTTTAATTTCAAATAATTAAACAATAAAATATTTATTAACTGTATTAATTAAGTTTCAATTAAATAATTAGGTTCAAGTCTAGAGATTGATCAGGAACGTAACAAACGTGAAGAGTACGTTCAAGGAATCTACGAAATTCAAGGTGCGGTGTATTTTCCAGATAATTGTTAAATTACTTTACCATTTGGTCCAATATTTTATTTCTGTTATTATGTGATGAATAGTGAATTTGGAAATCTAAGGAAAGATGCCATGATGTTATTGAAATGGATTTTAGAAATGAACGTTATATATGTGAATATAAAATGGCTAGAATACGATTAGTGAACAGGGGCTGATTTGTTTCACATATCGGGATGTATACATCGGGTTCGGTAATCGATTAGACCCCTTGTTAACGTGACTGCAGGCGAAAGCGGTCCTGTCACGGGTCAATATCTAGCGGAAAGCCGGATGCACCGCCTAGTGAGACGGTCAATACCTAGCGGAGAGCTGGATGCACCGCCTAGTGAGACAACTAAAACTTAGTGGAAAGCTGGATGCACCGCTTAGTGAGAAAATGAAAATGTGAAATGAAAAGGACAAATATATATTTTTATTGAATAAATAACTAAATTGGTGCATCATTGGATAGATTTCCTTTAATTAAATTTGAATAAGAAATGTATATTTGATATTTAAAGTTAATTTCACAAAGATCCGGGCTGGAACTAAAAATCCGAACGGAGAGTTTTGTTTAAGCTCTCATCGGTACCACTTTATTTATGTGGGTTCCAGGTGATGAAGACAACGTGGCTAGGTGAGGAGTAAAACCGAAAGACAAAGCGAGGATAATTATTATATTGCCACTTAGTTTGCTTATTTGGTTTTTGTTTGAATACATATAATGAACATGGCTATGAGACATTTATATAATAGCCGTGTCCATTTTGTGTCTTTTGTATTAAAATACATATTGTGTGATTAATAGATATATTTGTGGCAGTATATATATACTTGTTTATTTTATTGATGATGTGTGTAATATGCTCACGCCTTACGTATAAATACGTGGCGGGTTGTCACGGGGGTGTGACAATTTCCCAGATTGAAAAGAAGAAATACCTGCTGTACGAAATTTGGTAGTAAATCGGATCTTATAGGAGGCGACCCGTTAAACCAGCAAGCTCTTGAAAAGGAGCATTCCCACAGCATGTGTCCAACATCCTCATATGTCTATCCACACGTCGCACAAATGGGGTCCCCCTTCCCCGTTCTGCTCATCAGAGCTGAGATAGGGTGCTATGTACATTCGGACTGTCCGATCTGTGTACAAATAATCCGATAAAGGAATAAAAGCAGGGTTTGTAGTCTGCGGTGGCAACTAACTTCTGCACCTTCGCATGGACAAACCTCGCACTAACGGTGCTGAAGATTTACCCCACCCTCTCCCACCTTATTGTATTTCTTTACCATTTTTCTCCAATTTTTATAGATTTATTCTGAATTTTTGTGAGTGAAATGATAGAAAACTAAAGATTTATGAAGCTTAAATGTATAAATCTCCATGCTGTTAGATTATCCAGCAGAAAAGACAATTATATTGGATTATCTAGTGGAATTGGTCATACATTCCGCTAGATAATTCAGTGAAAATGTTGTAATTTTTCATACATTTCTCTAGATAATTTAGTGAAAATGTTGTATTTGAAATTTCCAGAAGATGCTATTTTTGGTAAAAAAAAAAAAAATTAATGATATAAATAAAAAATTTCGGGATATTCCTTCTCGAGATCTTATTGAGAAGATTCCGGGCCAAGAATTGTATGTCTGGAATTTTAATTTTAAAATGTTTGGTTCAAATGATTTTTCTTTATTTGTTTGAAAAAGTAAATCCGGTCAAATTTTATTTATTTTGTTAGTCTTGTAGTGAAATAATTAATAACTATACTATATAGCCTGAAAAATATTTTAGACACTCCGCTTAATAACATATTATTAATTGTGATATTTTTCGTTGAATGTCGCAAATCAATATTTTACAAATCAAGCATCATTATGTTACAAAGTTAAAAAGAAGAAGCTAAAACTAATATTTTTTAAATTCTGCAAGAATTTTGGACGATTGTTCAAACAAAAAATAAAATTAAATTAAACCCGTTAGTAAATGGGGTGATATGCTAATGTCAGTATATACAAGAATGAGAACACTATTCGCGATGAATTCTATCGGTAACCCTCGCGGATAATACCGTCGCTAATAGAAATAACACATTTTTGTCAGTATACCCCCGCAGATAGTCACTATTTATCCTCGTGGATACTCTCCCATATAGGACCCACATAGGTCCAAAGGAGGGAGGGGTGGGGGGTGGGGTTCAACCGTCTCTCTGAATTTTGAATTTGAATAGAAACTGATAGATTCTTTGAAACCCCCCCCCCCCCCCCCCCCCCCCCCCCCCCAATAGGATTAAAATAAAAATAAATTCTTTGAATTCTGATTGATAATTAGAATTATAAGTTACGCATTAAAATGAGAAGTTGGAGCATTCAAAATTATAAATTATAGCATTGTTTTTATCTAGTATCTGATTAGATAATGAGTTTCAATCTAATTAGCTATTTAAACCCGATTTGCTTTTTTTTTTTTTTTATACTCGATGAAAATTTTAAATACGCGTTGATAACATAGCTTTTGAATAACTCACGATAAATGAAAGAACACTATGATCGAATTGAACACTTTTGATCTTGTATCAAGGTCGTATTTGTATTTTAGTTCAATAATAGTCGCTGCTAAGAGCCTAAGAGGTATAAATCTAATAAAAATAAACTTTTGATTATTACTTTTTAATTTGGGTTTGGTAAAAAGTCTACTTCGTGTTCCATAATTACTTTTTTTTTTTTTACAAAATATTATTATTATTTAAAATAATTATTGTAGCCGTACGTAACCAGAAATCTATAAATTCAATCGAGACGATTTTTTGGACAAAATTTATGGGGGTATTACGGGCAATTGGAATGCAGCGAAACGAGTACAATTTCAAGAATAAGATAACGCATCCATGTTTGCTAGCAAGGAAAATATAGGAGGAGACATCACTGTGAATGAGCTGTTATGGAGGAAGAAATCGGATACACATTTGAGTTTTTGTATTTGCTGTTGTCTTAATGTTTTTATTTTTATTTTTTGCGAGTCTTTTGTTTGTAGAGGCTGATCTATGATGTTGTGAATATATATATATATTTTTTGTAAACTTCATAGCGAAATTAAACAAAATAAAAACAAAGTTGGGTACATTAATTAGAACAAGGAATGATTGCAGATGAGTAGATTTCCATGATTTAATAGGTGACTCCCATGAAAAAAGTGGCTCAAGCTTTCCATGAAATAAAAATGCTTCTCCAGAAATCCAATACAGAATTTGTGACAATGTGGCGAGTCACTGACGCTTCCACTTTGCCTTTACAATGTATTAATATTCATATCCTGCAGGGATTTTAGTACACCTTGTAATTCTGTGAATGCCACATAGCATCTGTGGATCAACAATAAAAGTGTGCTCTCAATCTACAATTTGATATCTCCCAATCTTTGCCATAAGCTATCTTCGCTTATTAATCAACCAATCATTGCCAATCTTTGCCAATCTTTGCCATTTGCTATCTTCATTTTAAAACTGTGCTCTCAATCTACAATTGGGTACGTGTTTACAACAACAAAAACAAAAATTTTCTAGCTACTCGTTAAGTATTTGTCATTTCCAATAAGCACCACTACCAAGGAAAAAGAAAAAAGAAAAAAAAAAGGGGGAAAAAAGCCACAAAAAAAGACAAAAATACCAGCAACTTTGAGAAAAAGAACAAGGAACTTCAAGATGGCTCTTTCAACCATTGCAAGCTGGGCGGGTTCCACTGTTCCGACCTTGTCGAAACAACTTATCCATACATGCTTAATGGAACACTGCCATTTTTTATTTTAGACCAGTTGAAGGATGGTTAGGAGTCCAGATCACTAATAGATATTAATTAAATAGTCTGATGGCTTGACCTCCAATATTTATTCACAAAAAAAAAATCATTGGAATATTGTTTTTTCTGAATTCCTTGTGCAATTCGCGGCTCACCGATAAGAATTTATTTCAAGTAAACAATATTTTCTTAATGCAGGGGATCTGTTGAAAACTAGCTTCTCTATTTTCTTATGCATGAATTAAGGTTAGGATCAATGATTAGGTATGCCATTAGATTAGAGAATGTGGATCAAGTTAGGCACAAAATTAAGCACAAAGTAAACTTGGTGGTTGTGGGGGTAGGTGGGGTGGTGGACCCATCCCGCTATCATGGATGGTGGCAATAATGGAGGAGGAATAATTGGAACACATTCTCATCAGGAAAGAAAAACTATACTCATCAGAAACGTGTCATTTATTCAATACTAAAACAATTGGACCAGGGCCACCACCCATTTTCTAATGGCCTACAAGCAGTAAAAAAGTAATAAGCATCTTTAAATATTAAACAATTTCTTTTGAAAAGATTATCTGATTACTTATTAAAATGATTCAAAGTAAAATTGTAAATAGCAATTCTTTAAGGGTATGTTTGGATGCACAAGAATAGCTACTGTTCTTAAAATAGCATTGCTATTCACTATTCTTACAAAAACATAGAATAGCATTTGTTGCTTTCAATATTAATACTAATCTAATATTTAAACTAATATTATATTATATTTAATATTTAAATTAATATTATATTGTATTATATTTAATCTAATATTTTATTTAATACTAATCTAATATTTAAAATAATATTATATTACATTTAATAATTAAATTAATGTTACATTGTATTATATTTAAACTAATATTTTATTCAATACTAATTTAATATTTAAAATAATATTATATTACATTTAATATTTAAACTAATATTATATTACATTTAATCTAATATTTTATTTAATACTAATCTAATTTTTAAATTGATATTATATTACATTAATATTTAACCTAATATTATATTACATTTAATCTAATATTTTATTTAATACTAATCTAATTTTTAAAATAATATTATATTACATTTATTATTTAAACTAATATTATATTATATTTAATATTTAAACTAATATTATATTATATTTAATATAATATTTTATTTAATACTAATCTAATATTTAAAATAATATTATATTATATTTAATATTTGAATTAATATTATATTGTATTATATTTAATCTTACACATAAATTATTAAACTGTAGCTATTCTCTCCAAACTCTATTCCAAATATGCAATCCAAACAACATTTTCACTGTTTTGAAACTATTCTAGCTATTCTAGAGTTCATCCAAACGTACCCTAATTCGAGAACCAAATTCTCCAAATATCCCATTATAATTTCTCTCCTCTCTTGACCGCTAGCTGAAGTACTCGTTCAAAACAAAAATGGTGATGATACTTAATACCTTCCTGTCAAAGTTGATTCAAATCGCATTAATTTGGGGATATTGTCAGCAAAACTCAAATCGAAAGCATCATTGACCAGTATGGGCACAGTTTTGAAGTACCGATCACTAAGATCATTTTTTTTTGTCTTTCATTAAATTCACAATTTCTTGTTGTTTATTATTTGAAGTTTTAAATTTTTGTGTCCTATCACTACATGGAAGAAGAGACCATGTGCGTTATGTTTGAAAAACGTTTTGTGCAATACAAACCAATTTTGGCTTCGGACTGATGATTCATCAAATATAGTGTGAACAGGAATTGTTGTTTGAATTGTGCCTTTTCAAAATAAAAGAAAAAAGATTTGATTTAGTGTAGAACAGTATATAAAATTAAATTTACCATGCCTTCCAAGTACAAGAATTTTCAGACTTAGATTAGTTAACCGTTAGAAAATGGGCGTTAGTAGAGATTACTCAAAAAACCAACTAAACAAGTAAACATAAAATAAATTCCGATATCCGCATATATAGTTTGAATATGTAGGGCGGGATCTGGATCGTTCACACTGTGCAACAGTGATGTAGAGGAAGCGACAAATCTAATTGTTAGGTGCAACATATAAAATACGCATGAATCAGACACAGAAATCGACAAACCCACTATTCGAAGTCATTGATGCCAATGTACTTGTCTACATAAATTATATTGCCACTTGACTACATAAAATATACAGCTAGTAATCTTGATAATACACAAAGATTCTACCTGTGGCCATTGTCTAGTTCACACTCGCAAGTCGTAATTGAACCGAGCTAGTTAGTTGCACTGAACTTCCATTCTCTCTCTCTCTCTCTCCACTCTCCAGACTCCAATTTCTGAAATCAAGTAAAATTAAGTAAACATGCCGATAGCAGAAGCAGCAGCACTGGCCGGGCTCGGATGGGTGGCATCTCCTATCGTGAAAGATCTCGTCAACAAGAGCACATCCTACCTGGGGAGCGACATTGCTAAAGGCCTTGAAGATTTGGAGACAACTCTCGTGCCGCAGTTCCAGCTCACAATCCAAGCAGCACAACACAGCCCCCACAAGGCCCAGCTCACCGGGTGGTTGGCCTGTTTGAAGAATGCTTATTTTGATGCTGAGGCTATCCTCCACGAACTTGAGTACGAGCGTCTCAAACGCAAGGCCAAAGGACATGACAAGAAGCTGTTGGTACGTCTCTCCTCTAAACCTATTATCAAACCCCTTACAAAGTTCGTTGGTCGGGTGGTTAAAAAGGCATCTATGATGTCTTCTAAAAAGAGAAAGTTGTTGAAACGGCTCAACAAGCTCAAGGAAGTCGCAGCAGAAGCCAAGACATTACGTGATTTACTGGGCACAAATCGTGTAATAGCCGATAACAACCGTTCCCCCACCTCCTCGCTCCTTGATCACCAAGTTTTTGGTCGTAATGGAGAACGTGACGATATAATTAACTTTCTGTTAGATGACGAAGATCGCAACGGAGATCATTACTCGGTTGTTGCGGTAACCGGCATGGGAGGTGTTGGCAAGACTACGCTTGCACAGTACATTTATAACAATCCAAGTGTAATGAAACACTTTCCTGTTAGAATGTGGCTAAGCATATCTCGAAACTTAGATATCATAGAGAGAACAAAGGAGATGATTGAGTGTGCCTCGGGAGAGAAATGCCCTGACATACTCAATTTAAGTGTTCTACAAAAAAAGCTCCTAGAATTATTACCTGAATCTAACAATATCTTGGTCGTACTAGATGATGTTTGGTATAATAGAGAAGCAGGAGAGAAACAATATTGGGAAGACCTCTTAAAACCATTTTCTTCCCGAGGAGGAACATGTAAAATTGTGGTAACTTGTCGCTCATCTGGGCCGTTTCCTAATGTATTACAACCTGGGAAGCGTACTGAGTTGAGCGATCTGGCCCTTGATGATTTCAAATCACTTTTGAGATACCGTGCAATGAATGGTTTGTTAATCAATAATCCACAATTGAAGAATGATTTGAGTAATATTGCGGACCAAATTGCGACAAAAATGAGTAGATTGCCTTTGGCAGCTAAGGTTGTTGGTAACCAACTGCGTGAACGACCAGAAATTCCGTTTTGGCAAGATACTCTAGAAAAAGTCAACTTGAGAGACATTATGGAGATTTTGTTATGGAGTTTTCAACGCTTCGATCTGCAATTACAGCGGTGCTTCTTATTTTGTGGTGTTTTTCCAAAAGGTTATGTGTATGATGATTTGGTGCCTTATTGGGTGGCACTTGATTTTATCCAGCCCTCAGATGAAATAAGAAATGTTAACGATACAGGTTTGGAATACTTTCAAAAAATGATAGCAAACTCTATTATTCACCCAGTGCATACTCCTCATCATAAATGGTATACGATGCACGATCTCTTTCACGATCTTGCAGAAAAGCTCTCTGTTGAAGATTATTTTAGGGTAACAAATGTTGTGAGAGAAATCCCTTCAACTGTTCAACATGTATATATTCATGCACCTTATAATGAAAATCTAAAGGAGAATTTATCTAGTATATGTAATTTAAGAAACTTGCGTACTCTCATCTTGAGAAACCCATCAATTGATGATATTAGTGAAATAATTTCCAAAATATCTACAAATTTTAGAAACTTGAGGGTATTAGATGTATGTCCTTGGGGCTATAAAACACTGCCAAGTGTTGTCGGAGATTTTAGGAACCTTCGATTTCTAAGTTCTTGGCAGAGTTCAATTGAGGAGTTGCCGGATTCAATATCGAAGCTGTACCATCTTCAATTTCTAGAGTTACCCTCATCCGTAAAAATTCTTCCAACAAATTTTAGTAACTTGACCAAACTGCAAAGCATTAAAATGCAAAACAGGGATGGTGGTCTGGTTTATACCTTACCTCCAGTACCTTACCTAGGCAAATTAACTTCACTCCAACAGTTAGATGAATTCCATGTGAGAAAAGAAAAAGGATATGAGATACAACAACTAGGATGTTTGAAGGAAATTGGTGGCTCTCTAAGAATTGTAAATCTAGAGAATGTCACTGATAAGGATGAAGCCATTCAGGTGAGGTTAAAGGATAAAACCAAACTTAAAAGGCTCGAGTTGGTGTGGATTGAGTCAGCTGAATTTAATGGCTTAGAAACAGAGGTTATTGAGGTCCTACAACCTCCAGCAAACCTGGAGGTACTTATAATTGATGGGTACAGGGGCTCAAGATATCCAACCTGGTTGCAGGAAAGTTCCTCTATAAAGTATATAAAAGATGTCGGGTTTTACAATTGTAATGCTCTGACAAATCTTCCCCAATGTTTTCATGAATTCCGTTATTGCTCTGAACTTATTATTAAAAATATAGGGGTTTTGAGGGAATTGTCTACTTTTCCAGAAAACCTTACTAAGCTATCAATCAGTAACTGTCCATGTTTGATTTTTATATGTGAGAATGAGCAGCAAGTGGTTGAAAACCAGAGCATAATAGAAAGACAATTTTTGAGACACTTCATCGGGGGCTATAAAAATTTACTTTATCATGAACTCAAAAGTTTTGAGCAAACATGCTCTACAGAAAACTGCAAAGAGCAACTTCGAATTATGAAAAACGCTGCACAAAGTAATGCACCGGAACTCTCGGTAGATATAAATGTTAACAAAGCCTGGTGGTACTGTCATCAACAACGAATGAACTTTATTTCCAGATGCAACACTCGAGCAAATGAATTGAAATTACCCGCCATGCTTACCCACCTTCATCTTGGCTATTGTTGTGTATCTGATAGAGCGTTATCAAATTGCCTGAGAGGAATGACCACTATTGAGGAACTACACCTATCAAGCATCATGACTATAACCACACTTCCACCAGCACAAGTCTTTGAGTCTCTGCAAAGCCTTCGAGTTCTAAAGATCATAGATTGCTGGTATCTAGGATTGCTGGGTGGTTTGTATGCACTTCCTCATCTCGAGGAACTTCTGATAAGAGGTTGTTGGTGTTTAAAGATAGAAAGTGGTTATACACTGCTGCCCCCCACTTTGCAGACCTTTACCATAATACATTGCATAGTTCCTCAAACTGTTTTTCATGGCAATCTTCCATGCCTCGAGAATGTTCAAATGATTAACAATTGCATTGTTAAAAAATACCTATCATTTAGCCAGCTAATTAAACTTAAATCATTGATCCTTATCAATTGCCACTGGCTTATAAACATTTTGGGCTTAAAATCATGTCCTATCCTGGAGACTTTAATTTTGAAAGACTGCCCAGAAATATTGGAATTGCCCGAACTGCCAGCTTCAGTAAAACACATTAAAATAGTTGATTGCCCAGCGTTAAGGGAACGGTGTCAACCAAATGGTCTAGACTGGCACAAGATTCAAGGCATACAACGTAGAGAGATTCAATGATTCAAGACCTCTGTCCCCTTCTTACAATAAATAAAGGTAATTCCTCTCTTTTCTCTCTGTTTTTTGCCCTTCTTTTTGCGCCCTTTGTCGTCTTTTTTATTTTATTTGTTTCCATTTTTTGTGTTCTTCGCATGATATTTGGGCGAACATTTACAAAACCTTTTGAGCAATAACATTAAAATCAGGTAGGTGGTCTCCAGTTGGGAGACATTAGATTACAAAAATACAAAAATTGTACTAACAACCTAACCAAGAAATGGGAAAAAAATGACCTTAAGGAATAATAATTATAAGTTTAGTTAAACAATGAAAAATAGATTCCTCAAAAATGGAATTACTGATGTTTTTTCTTGAAATAGATGTCTGAGGTAACAAAATATTTTTGCTTGGATCACAGTTGTCTGATCGAAATCCAGGCCAATCTAGCCCGAGGTGGAACACACAGGACTGCTTTTGTCGTGTGGGTTCTGGCGGTCCAGATCCAAACAGAAATATTTTGTTACCTTGGGAGGTAGGAATTCTTGTTAAATAAGATAGCCCAATTGTTTTTGGCTGAGCTCTATATATGCTGGTAAGAGAACTCAATATATGCAAACTTTAATGGCTCCATCTCAGAAAGAATGTCAAATATTAAAAACAAACAAAGCTTTACAAATATCAAGCCATTACTTACATGTGCCCGTTCT
>CAXKVW010001624.1:0-35857 GCA_964058825.1 Carex arenaria
GGTTTGTCTATCCCTCAATAGTGTATCTACTGCTTCCACTTGACTTCTGGGGGCGCTGCTCAATCCCAATTGGGGTGGAGGGTGACCAAATAAAGCCTCAAAAGGCGTCATCTTTATCACACTGTGATAGGACGTATTGTACCACCACTCCGCTAGTGTTAAGTACCTCGCCCAATGCTTCTGTTTATCGAATGTCATACAGCGAAGATAGTTCTCCAAGCATTGGTTAACTCGTTCCATTTGACCGTCGGTCTGAGGATGGTAGGCCGTGCTAAGGTTGAGCTTAACTCCCAATCGTGCCATCAGTTCTTTCCAAAAACGGCTTGTGAAAATGGGATCCCTATCAGAGATGATATCTCGAGGCATGCCGTGATGCTTGTACACAAAATCAAAATAAGCTTGCGCCACATCAGCAGCCTTATAAGGATGTGATAAGGCAATGAAATGAGCGTATTTGGTGAGGCGATCCACAGCCACCATAATGACCTCCTTGCCCTCTGATTTTGGTAAGCCCGTTATGAAGTCAAGTCCCACACTAGACCAAGCATCAGTAGGTATAGGCAGTGGTTGTAGAAGACCAGGTGGGTGTATATGCTCAGGTTTATTCATCTGACAGACATCGCACTCCTTGATGAATTGGTGCACCTCCCTTTTTAAGCCTGGCCAGTAAAACGATGTTTTAATTCGTTGGTATGTGGTTGTAATCCCAGAATGCCCACCAAGGTTTGAAGCATGAAATTCTCTCAGAATAGTCTACCTCCAAGCTCCAGTGTTGCCAACGCAAATCCTGCCCTTGTATCTGATCAGATTCTGGTACTGGCTGTAAATGGTGTCTGAGTTGCCTTCTTGCTGACTGTTCATCTTTTCTCTAATTTCCTCAATCCATGGGTCATCTAGATAACTGCTTAAGATGTCGCTCACCCATTGTGGTATTATTTCACTTAAATAATTAATTACTGCTCCTGCAATACAACAATTACTATTTTGCCCTTCCTGTCTAGAAAGAGCATCAGCAACAGTATTTTCGCTACCCTTCTTATATTCAATTGTGTAGTCAAGACCCAATAGTTTGCTTAACCCTTTGTGTTGGCTTGCTGTATTAATTCGTTGTTCTAACAGGTATTTTAAACTTATGTGGTCTGTTCTTATAATGAATCTACTCCCTAACAGATAGTGCCTCCACTTTGTAATTGCTGTTAACAAAGCTAAGAATTCTTTTTCATAAGTTGACAGCATTTGGTTCTTTGGGCCTAATTTTTTACTCATAAATGCAATTGGCCTCTTATTTTGAGTCAATACAGTACCTATACCAGTATTGCTAGCATCAGTTTCAACTATAAAAATTTGAGTAAAGTCTGGTAAAGCTAATACTGGGGCTTGGGTCATTGCTAATTTAAGGAAATCAAATGCTGACTGTGCTTCCTCAGTCCATTTAAAAGCATCCTTTTTTAATAATTCAGTTAAAGGCCTAGCAATCAAACCATAATTCCTAATGAACTTCCTGTAATACCCTGTGAGTCCAAGAAACCCCCTCAAAGATTTGGTAGTTTTTGGCGTTGGCCAATTTTTCATTGCCTCAATTTTGTTCTGATCAGTAGCTACTCCATCTTTTGAAATTATGTGGCCTAAGTACTCCAATTTTTCCACTGCTATATCACACTTGCTTCTTTTCAAAAACAGCTGATTCTGTCTTAATAAACTAAAGGCCAATCTCACATGATCTACATGCTTCTCCAAGTCAGTACTATATATTAATATATCATCAAAGAATACTAATATAAATTTTCTCAAGTATGGTTTAAAGATGGAGTTCATTAAAGCTTGGAATGAGGCTGGTGCATTGGTGAGACCAAAAGGCATTACTTTGAATTCATAAAGGCCATCATGAGTGTGGAATGCTGTTTTGAAGATATCACTCTCATGCATCCTAATTTGGTGGTATCCAGACTTTAAATCCAATTTGGTGAATATTTCAGCATTTTTTAATTCATCAAGCAAATCATCAATAATAGGGATTGGATACTTGTTCTTTATGGTGTTCTCATTCAATTTTCTATAATCAACACACATCCTCCAAGAATTATCTTTCATTTTGACCAAAAGAATGGGAGAGGAGTAAGGGCTGCAAGAAGGTTGAATAAATGAATTTTTGAGTAATTCTTCAATGATCTTATCAATCTCTAATTTCTGGTAATGAGAGAACCTGTAAGGTCTCAGGTTGACTGGTTTTGAGTCTGGTTTCAAGGGAATTTTATGATCTATATCCCTTCTTGGAGGTAAAACAGTGGGCTCAGCAAATAAATCAGAAAATTCTTCTAAAACTGGTAAAAAGTAAGGATGTACCTTCCTCTCACCCTTGTCTTCACTTTGAGATATCTGAGCCAACAGAATTTGTCCTTCTTCAAAGGTCCCTTTCAACATACATGAGTTTTGTTCACCTACTGTAAGCATCTTTAGTCCAGCCTTCACATCTTCATCTTCCAGTTTAATAAATTTGCCATCCCTCTTCAATTTCATGCTTCCTTTGTTCCAATCAACTAAGGTGAGACCCAGTTTGGTTAGCCAATCCATGCCTAGTAGCAAATCCTGACCTTGGACATCTAAAACTCTCAAATCTGTATTAAATTCATTTCCTTGCAAAGAGAATTTCAGATTCCTACACAACATGTCAGTACTCATTTTATTTCGATTAGCAACACTTACTGTCAATGGTTTTGTTTTATCTACAGACAACCCTAAATTAGAGACAATGTCAGGATATATGAATGAATGTGTACTACCATTATCCATGAATGCACATATGGGAATTGATCCTATTTTTCCTTTAAATGTCATGGATGTGTTGTACTGTCCATTACACATACTGATGTAAGCTGTCTCTCCCTCTTCATACTCAATATAATCATCAAATTCATGTGTGTTTAGTTCATCTGTGGGTTCTGTTTGTTCTGGGTTCAATTGGTTTTCCATATCCTCTTCCATAGCATGAAGGATCTTTATATGACACTTATGCCCTTGATGCCATTTTTCATCACATTTGAAACATAAACCTAAAGCCCTTTTCTGATCTAAAGTCAGGTTGCTGTTAGATTTACCCAAGAGTTTAGGATATTCTAATTTCTGGTTTGGTTTTGTCAAGGCTTGTCCTTTATCCCTCCACTTACTGTCTATACTAGCATTTTGAAATGGACTCCTGGTCTGGTACTGGTTTAGCTTGTCAGAAACTGAATGTTGGTGCTGAATTTTGTTTTGGTACTGATTTGGCTTAACCATAGCACTAACCTTTCTTACTGTACTATCAATTGAAAGTTCAATTTGTCTAACATATCTAATAGCCTCATTAAGGGTGCTAGGGTTGAACAGTTCTATGGTGTTCCTTAACTCTTCTTTTAACCCACTGATAAATCCTTCTACATAGAAATCTTCCCTAGTTATCCTTCTTTTGTAAGTCAGTCTAGCTCGTGCTTGTAGAAATTGGGTTATATAGTCTTCCAAGTTTTCAGATTGGTGTACCCTCTTAAACTCATCTACAGGATTTTCATCTCTCTGAGAGAAGAAACTGAGTATCTCTTCTATCAGAATAGGCCATGGTGGAGAGTTTGGATTTGAAATCTTGAAACACCTATACCAATCTGCAGCTGCTCCTGTGAAGTGCATGGTAGCCATCCTTGATTTATACTCTTCAGGGATTTGGTACATATCAAAGTAGAAATTGCAGCACTCTATCCAAGTTGTTGGATCAGTTCCTGAGAACATGGGAAAATCCATTCGAGGTAAATTAACTCTTTGCTCATTGTGCCTTCCTTCTTGACGCATTTCTCCTCTTCTTGCTTGTTCTTGTTCTAAGATCACAACTGGAGTTGGAATCTCCTCTCTGCTTGGGCTGCTCCTCTCAAGAATTTCGTGTTGAACCACTGTATGATGACCAGTACCACTGCCTTCTGGATGCTCAGATGTAGAACCTCCTATCTTAGCATGTATTGCTGTCATTAGGCGAGCCGTTTCCCCCATGTTACTATTTATCTCCTTAAATTGCTGAGAATTGGTTTGTGACAAAGCATCTATCTTTTGATCCATTACTGCAATGGCATGAGTGTTGGTGCTAGCAGCTTGGGTATTAGCTTGAAGTTGCTTGTTTACCATTGCCGTCTGATGCTCGAGCTGTGCTAAACGACTGTTCAATTCTCGTTGCGCGGATTCAGATTGCAAGAATCTATTTGTCAAAGTTGCTAGATCCATGGTCAGTTCCTCAGTACTCGTACTGCTGCGAGTTACCGGCATAGTGGTCGTCTGTCTTCTTGGATGATGTGACTCTAGCTACCCCAGAAGCGATCTTGAATGCTCTGATACCACTTGTGGCGACCCTCAACTCAATCAAGATTTAGAATAACTCAATTTGAACAAGAAAGATAACAGAAAGCCAAAGAACTTGAAATTGAATTATACTGGTAAAAGAGTACAGCAGAAGGAAAGAAAGTAAAATTGAGAAATTGGAAAGTTTAGACAGGAATCAACATGATCCTCATTCCTAGACTAATTCCCTATTTATAGGCGATGATAATCCCTTTCAAGATTTCTCTAATCTATTGGTTGGATCTCTCAATTGCCTGTTAGCTTGACACGTCAGTGCTTGCGTGGAGAGATCGAACGGTCTTGATCTCCTATGTTCGTATGTTTTGTCTCCAGTGTGTATATCTCTTATTAATTCTCCCAACGGTCGATTGCCCGAGCTGTCGCGAGGACCCCACTTGCAGCGATTGCGCCTGTTTAATTTCTCTGCCCGTTACTCTGTATGTTGTGCCCCTGCTGCCCAACTTCTCTTCTTCTCCTTCTAATACATTGACCAAGTCAAAATTGGTCCCGATTATCCCCAATTCAGCTCCCGATCGTGATAGATCGAAAAGTAAATATGAATCATTTAGAAAATAATAAACTAATTAATTAAAAAAAATTAAGGTCTGCTTGACGGAAATAAAGGACTGATCATATTACCTTGCCACTATCACGATTCATATTCTCTGAGGTAACCAAAAATTTATTTTTATTTTAAAAACTCTCGCAGAAACTGTGAAGTTGTGAGGGGTAATTGAAATCTCGATCTTTGAATAATCAACAATCTTAGAAAAAAAATTTCTAGCCAATTATGTTATCTAAAATCGGAAATCACATCCAATTCAGAGCTTATTTGGAAATCACGGATCGGTATTAACTGTTGCTTTAAAATTTGTACAGTAAAAATTTGAACGGTCAGGATTTTTCACGAATCAACCCAAATTTTGAGATATCTCAGATGATATGAATTCCACAATGACACCATCATTTTTAGAGTTATTTGTCACAGATAACCATGTTTCTCAGAAGCAGGGTACAGTGTGTTACACTTGAGAGAGTTGAGACAAACTTGTCAGTATCAGTTGGCACGAGTGGAAGTTTCTTTCTTGACTTTATGCTTCACTCAAAATTCAGAAGTCTACTACATGGAGTTAGAAAAAAAGACAAATTGGAAAGAAAATAGAAGAGAAGAACATAACAAAATGTTTAATTTTTTATTGCTCAAATTAGTAGAATCGTCGTAAGAGAATCTCTGTCACTTATTATTATCGTGATAGTGAGATAAATAATGATTGAAGATGAGCCAAGAAAAATCTTTTATCAAGATATTTATTATGTTAATTTTTTTCACAATATTTCTGGCCGGCATCAGTTTTCACACGTACGATACGTACACTATTTTTTTTTCTTGTTTCTAGAATAATTTATTTTCATATGTCCTTTTGTTTTTAATTGAACGCATGCTTTTTATTTGATATTTTGTTTTGTTTATTTTTAATTATATCTCAGCAAGTATCATCGGAATTCCTGAAATTTTTATTATTAATATTAAAATAAATCAAATTAAAAAATAATGCTATGGTTTTAATCATATTTCCATAAACAACAATTCTGCTTCTGCTGGATTCTCCGGAAATGAAAAATGACATCTCGCTAGATAATCCAGCGAATTGCCATGAATTTCTCCGTCATTTTTATCCATACCCAAAATCATTAACATTTCGCCAACTCTGCCCACCAAAATCAGATTGTGTCAAAAATGTCCAAACCGGCTACTTAATAGCCGGTTCCTAATTTTTATTAGGAACCGGCTATTATACCGCCGGTTCCTATCTTTTTTTTTTGGAAAAAATTATAATTTTTTTATTAAAGTTTTAGAAATTTTTGATATGTTTCTTTAAAATTAGATAGAAAAAAATATATAATTTAGTTTATTAGAAGGACTGAAACAAATAATCCAGATCAATATTTTTCAGATCGGATTTTTTGCGGCTGTAAGAAAAATTAAAATATTTCATTGTGTGTTATTAGAAAAAAGAAAACTTTGGTAGAAGTGTCAATTTTTTTTAAAATGATTTGATAACATCATTTAAGAAACATCATTTAAAATGTTTTCCTAAAAATCGTGCATAATAATATTAATAACATTATTTAAAAAAAATATCGTTAATTACTTAAAAAAATTGTATTAAAATGATTTGAAAATTTTCTAAAACTTTAAATGGCCATAACTTTGGTTAGGAAAGTCGGATTGACGCGTATGACACCAATTCGAAAAGGAGAGGAGGAGACGGTGGGAACCGGCATCCTGGGATGTAACCCAGGGTATCCGACGAATCAGAATTGCCAAAAAACATCGTTTAGTGTCTCAAAAATTAAGTTTAAGATTTTTAGTGTCTCAACTAAATTTTCTTATGTTGAAAAATACTTTTCAGCACCGAGAAATGCACCAGCAGCAAGTGCAATTGCCACAGGAGAAGTCTTATACAAGCATTTTGTCTTCCGATTCGATTTCAAGGATTGGAAATAAACTCAATTATATATTTTTCTATCCAATTTCAAAGAAACATATCAATTTTTTTTTAAACTTTAATAAAAAAAATTATATAACTTTTTCAAAAAAAAAAGAAAAAAGAAGAAGATAGGAACCAGCAGTATAATGGCCGGTTTTAATAAAAATTAGGAACCGGCTATTAAATAGCCGGTTTGAACATTTTTGACACAATCTGGTTTTGGTGGGCAGAGTTGGCGAAATGTTAATGATTTTGGGCATGAATAAAAATAACGGTGAATTTCTGCTAGATACGTCATTTTATGTAATTCTATTTATTTTAATGTTAATTTTTATCGGAATTCGGACACATGATTCTTATTAATCGAACGGCTTTCGGTGTTTTCCAATAATAATCAAAATATTTGAAAAAAATAACGAAACATATCTTAACAATTTTAGAGTTGTGTTTAGAGAAGGAAATACGTGACACGCCGTGACGTGACGTGATGGACTTTTTTTTTCACGTGACGTGACCAAAATGGTGGCAGATGGTCACGTCACGCGAATGGTCACGTCACGCGTAGTCACGCCGTGACCACGCGTGACGTGATCACACGTGACGTGACGTGTCGTGACGTAAATTAGTCATGTAAATTTTTTTTATATTTTAATTTAAATTATTGAAAATTTAGAAAAAAGATATAAAAACTTCTATAGTACGTAAATAATGTTGTAAAGATTATTTTTTTTAGGAAATGTTGCGTCTGACATTACTTTAAAAATTTAAATTACAAATATTAATTAGACTAAACTAAAAAAAAATAAAAATCAGTACTACATGAGTACCAATATAACTGAACTTGCACTAAAATAAAAATCTAAATACTCTATACATATAAAAAAAAAATGGATACTCTATGTTTCATACCGTGACGTGACGTAACGTGATCACGTGACGTGACGTGACGTGACTGGTTCGCGTGACGTGACGTGACGTATATTTTCACTAAAATGTGGTCACGTCACGCGTCACTCGAGTCACGTCACGTAATAGACACACGTGACGTGACGTGACTAGTCACGCCGTGACAAATTTCCTTCTCTAGTTGTGTTCATTCAAAACAGTTTTAAATTGTAATCCGGAATTTGATTCTCATAGTTGATTTGGCTGTAAACTTACAAATTAAGCAGTTCAACCATAACATGTTAAATTTAAAAAAGAAAACAAAAGTTGTTCAACAACAATATGGTCAAATATTAATTACTGGAGCAGAAATTCAACAAAAACATGACAATGAAAACATTTCGGATCCGTCCGTTTATTGATACCCACAATCCGCATCCATATCAGTGGATACCTCATACCGGTAAGTTTTTCTTGATCCATTTTCGCCGGCCCGAACCAAACCGAACCGAACCACACCAACCGGACCAATTCGATGTGATCGACCGATGTGTCGGGAATTGATTGGGATGGAAAATCCTTTGAGAATCAAAACCCTAATCGACTAGCGAAGGGGAGGGAGCCGTTTGAAACCCTAACCCTAAAAAGGAGGTGGGTGTTATCGCCAAACCCTAATTGACCAATCGAGTAAATATAGGTGAGAGGCGAAGGTAAAATGGCTGCGCAGGGAGTCCGGACGGCATCGGGGACGACGGGGTGCACCGGTGAGGGGTGTCGGACACGCGACGCTTGGCCGCTCCACCACGTCAAACACCGGAGCGTGTTCGTCCGGCTGTGCACCGCCTGCGTGCTCAAATACCACCCTTCGTTGTTTTGCTCTCTCTGCCATGATCTCCTCATCGATTCTAAAGAAATTTCTTCCTCCGATCGAGACTCAATTTCTTCTTCTCCTCCCTCTTGTACTAACAATATAATCCATTGCTCCAACTGCCCCAATGTCTGCCACGCATCCTGCTTGCCACCTTCCTCCTCCTCTGCCTCCTCTGACTTCTTCCTCTGCCCCTCCTGCTCCTCCTCTGCTGCTGCTGCTACGGCTGATGCTTTACTTTCCTCTCGGCGCCGTTCCTTAGACCTCTCCGCTGCCCAATCCCTCCTCTGCGCTGCCCGCCTTTCGGCACACTCTATGACCCGTGCCGCTGCCTCTGCCCGCGCCGATGCCGATCGCAAGGCCAAGGAGGCCGCTGCTGCCCGCAAGCGTGCCCGTGAGATGATCGAGAGGGTAGCCAATGTTGCCAAGGGGGAGAAGGAGAAGGAGAAGGAGAAGGAGAAGAGGGGGAGTGAAGAACAGGAGCTGGATCACAGGGAGAGGGAGAGGGTGAAACCCAAAGGAGCAATTGTTGTGGCTGGGGCCGGTGGAGGCAGGGAGCGTGAGAAATGGATGCGGTTGTACGAGATGCCTTCTCAATATCGCGAAGTCGACATTCCTCTGCCTCTCGCGCCTCTTCCTGCTGCCAAATTCGAGCAGGAAGACACCAAGGATACAGTAGCACCACTTAAATCTAGTACAGTTCTTCCCAGTTCAGTGAGCAAGGTAACCTCAAGTTCTTGACTTTGTTCTTCGTCCGGCTGCAACTCCCCTGCTGTGCTCAAGTTTCTATCTTGATGGGGTTTCTTTCTGTTGTTGTGTAATTGTCGAGTGTTTGGTAGGTTCTAGGATTTTGATGCAGTGCACTCTGCTCATATACTGTAATCTTACTCTGTGTAATTTTAGTAGCTGATTGTTTCACATGCATTGATTTCCATACTTACCATGAATTGTGCATTTGATGCTTCTCTTTGTTTTCATCATTTCCTGTATATATACATTGTTTTTGGGTTTGATTTAAGACAAAAAAAATGATGCAATCTATATAGTTCACTTATCTTGTCAGTCTTTTATCTGTTTCTCAGTATTTTCTTTTGGGGCCAAGAACTAAACTTTTCAAATCAGAACAAGGCAAAATGTGTTTAACAATTTTATTTTTCTCTAATGAATTAGGAATGAAAGTCTAAGAACTAATACTAAGCGAAAAGACAAGCCTGCATTGCAACCTCTCTCCATCACTACTAGTCCAAAGAAAGTGAGAATGGGATAATTTTTTCCTCAACTCGGAAGAACAGTCAAGAATAATAGGGACATGTAGCAATTAGCAAACCTATTGCTTCTTAACTGAGGCAAATCCTGCCATTTATGAAGAAAAAATTACACTGGGATAGTTACAGAAAGCATCAGGTCTGGAATTTGGGGGCTATAGCAATCAATTGCACAATGGAGATGACAAGATGCTGTTTTTGACATGTTGCCTCAGTTTATACCAGTATCTGAGAAAAGAAAGAAGAAAACTAAATATGCACCTGGCTGTCCAAGACTATCAGTAGTTTTTTTTTTTTTTTATGGACAAATTATTTCTCTGTGGGATTATCAGTTGTGGAGTATTCTTGTTTTATTTATTTATTGTAATACAGTTTGATTCAATAAAAAGTTGGCGTTTGGAAAAATAAATGGATGTTACAATAGAGTAGAACTAGGGTGCTCCTAAGATCACCAACCTCCTTTGCGAACTCAACTATAAAATCTATCGAATTGACTTCAAACTACGAATCCAAACTGTTGAAATCCTTCCATCTTATGAGTGTTGAGTCTGTATGTTGAAAATTTTAAAGTTTCGAATTAATTTAGTATAAAGTAAAGTGATCAAAATTAGAAGGTTTATAAATTAATTTTAATGTATTTATTTTTTGAATACATTTTGACCACTTAACTCTATATAAAATTAATTTAAAATTTAAAATTTTTTGTATGTAGACGCATTACTCGTAAGATAGAAAGATTTCAATTGTTTGGATTCGTCGT
The DNA here is from genome assembly GCA_964058825.1 of Carex arenaria. Lineage (NCBI taxonomy): Eukaryota > Viridiplantae > Streptophyta > Magnoliopsida > Poales > Cyperaceae > Carex > Carex arenaria. The sequence goes on from CAXKVW010001624.1 coordinate 10,624, forward strand.
TTGAAGTCAATCCGATAGATTTTAGAGTTAAGTTCACAAAAGAAGTTAGAGAGATATTAATGGGTTCTGCATATGTCTGGAATTGGCTTCTTTTACAGTTTATACAGCATTTCTACTGTGTATGACTTGTTTGCTGCACGGACAATAAAGTCAAAATAATGCTGCATATGACTTGTCAGTTGTTTGCTGCATAAATCAACAACTATGTCAAAATATATATCCCAATTTAATCTTTCTCACTCTCACAATCTCCTATTGTTTATGGCTCTGATCAGAATTTTTTTTTTTTTGTAAGAACTGAAATGATTTTAATAAAAATGAATTGAAAATCCAAGAATCCGAATCAATTCATCATTTCACGCCTTTTAACATTGGGCTTAAAAATGGGCTCATGCATTTTGAGATTTTTTCGGCGGAGTTCCCCATCACGCCTTTTAACATTGGACTTAAAAATGAGCTAATTTTGCCAAAACATGGATAGCAATTTAACACTTGGTTTCAATTTAATATCAATTTGATCATCCCAAAAATGGACTTAAAATGGGCTAATTTTGAGATTCAGACTTGTTTGAGCTAAACGACCAGTTGTTTATTTTCACCAAAAAATGAAAGAAGAAAATGTTTTACTAATTTTGCGAATAAATCAAGGCTTGTAATCCATGTATTTCGTACAGCTAAAAGAGGGTTATTACTCTTATTGTTTGTAAAAAAAAAAAAAGATCCAGATATTGACATAGCAACACATAGTCAATAGAGGCAAATGAAAAAAGTATTATGACTGGTGTGTTGCATGAAGTCAAACCAACTCTGTCAATATCTTTACAACTAACAGAGGAGGAAAAAAAATATATCAAACACACAAAGGACAGAAATAAAGAGAGATGTTATAAATTCATAAGAAAATCAAAAGCAAAAAGGAATTACAAAAAATGATGAAGGAAGTATAATAACTTTTCACTTTAATGTATATGCTTTTATTAGTAATATAAAAACTAATTAAATATGGGCATGACCCTTATTTTTCCTCAAATAAAAAGGAATATAAGAACTATATTACATTTTAAACTCCAAATGGCCATCTTTTTCTTCTTGATCTTTCGTCGTACCATCGGTTGAGCAAAACGACTCGACTCTATACTTATACATTTTACTAACAAACAAAAAGAAAAGAAAATTGAGAGAATTAAGAACTGTCAGTAATGCATAATAATAATCCAGTCTCGAAGAATTCAAGTCGTTTAACACCCATCCTTTCCCTCTTTTCTTAGTAATGTCAGATACCAGTTGAAGAATAAAAGAACTGAGAAAATTTCCGATTCCATATGCTGTCATAGTATAGGATGATCCTAAGCTCTTCATGCTATCGGGTGCTTGATCATAGAAGAACTCTGTTTGCCCGACAACCAAGAATGAATCGGCCAATCCCATGAGCACAAATTGGGGCAGGAGGAAAAAAATACTGAGCGACGTATGAGCATCTCTTTTAACTATACTTCGGCGTTTGTTTTCTATTATAGATGCAAACAACATTGTCATGACTTGTAAAAACAAACCGGTACCGATTCGTTTCAGGATGGTAATTCCTCTAGGGTTTTTAGTCCATTTTCTAAGGACCTTGATGAAATATTGATCATAAAGTACTACCGAGATGAGCATTGTTATTGTGACGAAAACACTTAAACTTGCTGGTGGGATCTGAAAATGCCGCCCCATGTGTCGGTCTAGTGTAGCGCCTTGCTTGACAAAGAGGGTGTTGATTTGTGCTATCATGGTACAGGGGAGAATAAGAGATACCAGTACAGGAAGCATGCTAATCATTTGTTTTGTTTCTTCGATCTCAGTTACGGAACATGACGTCCATTTGGGGTCAGAATTGCTTATGATTGCTGCTTTATCCAAGAACCTATATTTGAAGATATGGAGGATCAGTTTTTAAGAGGAACAAGATGTAAATTACTGATCATTAAAACCACTTATCTTTTAATTAATAAGGATTAATTGCCACAAATAAGAAATAAAAATTAGGTCAAGTATTGGAATGAGAACCATGAGGGCCAGAATTCACTATCACATTGTGTTGAAGATAAAGAATCAATTAAAGATCAATTACAATAATAGAAAATCAATTAGAGATCAATTAGCATTAATTAGCAGATATAGCAAATCATTTAATTAGGAAATATTTTAATGGCTCTTTAAATTCTGTAGCATACATGCACGTATAAGAGATTGAAAAAAAGAAAACAGAAATCAATAAAATTAGTTATTTTCCTCTCAAATTTCTACATGCACATTGGCATTAACAGGCAACTATTTTATAGCCTTCGGTCTACACCATTTCACGAGGGTTTTGTATCGATAACTTTTTTGTGTCATGATTTGTCACAACCTCATTTTTGTTTTCTTAATGGAAGGTGGTGACAAAGAACAATTAAAATTATTGATAAGTAATTAATTACTAACCTCATTGACTTAGTAGGTTGAATACCAGATGTACTCCTTAAAACCCCTGTATCACTCTGAAATGGGTCTTCTGAATCATTAGGCACCGAAAACCGCCAATTTCTGATAGAAACCACTATTACTCGCGCCATCTTAGTAAAAGGGCTACCTTGTGGTAACTTATGCCGATAAAACCGCGTGCCAACCAAAAAGATCACCACTGATACAAGCAACATAATTGTCGGAACACCATAGCCAATACCGTAACTGACGTTATCTTGCAAATAAACCAGCACAGTAGGAGAAAATAACGTCCCAAGAAAAACACTAACCATCCACCAGTTGAAGAAAGAGTGCTTTTGCAATTTTTCTTTAGGATCAGTTTCGTCAAATTGGTTGGCACCAAAGGTTGTGACATTCGGTTTGGTACCGCCGTTTGCTAGTGCAATGGTGTATAATCCAATGAAGAAGATTGCTAGTTGTTGAGATGAAGCCTTCTCACATGTTTCTTTTTCTTTGCAAGGCGGCGGTTTCAATTTTGGTATAGAAACAGCGAGCGTCAGTATGATCATGCCCTGAATCAGAAAAAAAAATATATTAAAACCATTAAAATGTTTGATAGGTTACCACCTAGCTAATAAAAAAAACCTTACATATTGAATCAATCGGGTAATTACCAGTTGATATATGGCAGATCCAATCATAAAAGTCCAATACTGGCCGAGATATGCATCGGCAATATATGCACCTACAATAGGTGTCAAGAAGACTGCTCCAACCCAATTTGTAACGTTATTCGCCGCTTCCACAGTTCCTTGATGAAGCTTGTTAGTCAAGTATGATACCAGATTCGACTGTATTGCGTAGTATGACATCCTCTCAATCAGCTCATACGCTAACATATATATAAGAGAAAAACAATAACCAAAAAGGTACAGATTTGCAGTATATATTGAGATATTTTAATTGAGACATGAATCATTACCGACGAGAAATGAGCACGCCTTCCATCCACCTCTTTCTGACCGATGAACCGGGTTTCCTTGGAGATCAACCGAGCCGTCTCCTGCCAAGTCTCCTTGCTCTGATCCATTACCTAATCTCTCTGCCATGCTTAATTTCTTGGCCTTAGTCTCACTACAAGGTTTTTGTATAAACTCTTCAGTGTTTAAACTCTTCACTAACACTGAATTTATAGTTGTTTGTAGTTTTTTTTTTAAGGTTAGATGGCTTTATGCCTCTAACAAATATATTAAAAATAGAAAATTATTCACAAGGTAGTTATTTGTAGTTGCTTGTAGAAAACAAAGTTATGTATTTATGCCACTTTTTTCTGGGTTTGTTTGTATTTTAAAAGATCCGTATTTACTTTATCAATTTGTCAACATCTTGTATGATAACATATAGAGATATTACAACTTTTACTACTTTTCTAGCAAACTTTTTAATTTATTCATTGTATGATGGTGAAAAAAAGAAGCAATTAGGAAAATACATTTGAGTACTAAGTTTTACATTAATCGGTTGATCATGTTGGATCCAAACCTCCGGTGAAGATTTTAACAGAGATGTTTTCGCTTTATGCAACACACAGACTATAGAATTAAAACAATGCTGCATATAGTTTGTGCGCTGCATGAAGTCAAAACTGCTCTGTTAAATTATTTAACCAAACATCCACTATGATAGTCTGTAATTAATAGTTGTGTGTGAAGTAACTTGAGTTAATTATAAGTATTTTCTCCACTTACCCCGTTTATTAATTGGGGGAAAAATAGAAACAATTATATCCATCTTATCAATAAAGGAAGAAATAATAAGCTCAGTTGTGCTTTTCTTAGGAAATACGTTAAAGTGGAATGAGATAATTGAAACATACAGTTAATGATTTTTTTAGAAAAACATTTCATTTTAATCAAATTCTCTATTGTTTTTTTGTGGAATAAATTATGCGAATAAAGAAGTAATTTTTATCACCATTTCCCCAAAAGATAAGAACTATATAACACCTTATCGTTTTATTTTGATCCTCCTTCCAAACATGATTATAGAAGTTAGGATAAAAATTGAATCTATCCAGAGAGTCAGAGCCAAGAGGCAATTCTATCATAACGTAGGAAATCCAAACTATGTTTTGGTAAATAAAAAAATCTATTATTTTCTCTAAAAATATAGGTATTCTTGAGTAAAATATTGAAGTGCATCTTTAATTCTATCTATATATATTTTTTTTTGAAGTGCATCTTTAATATTGAAGTGCATCTTAAAATAGAATAATTATATAGAACTCCTCCTTCTCATCCCTCCTTTATCCTCGCAGTTCTAAAAAGGAAAGTTGCTAACTAACTTTTTGTCTTTTAGTGGGAGACAATATTTTTCACTGTTGGACACCAATGATTAATACTAGAATGAACGAAGTTAAATACTAGATTGATGCACGGTAAATACATTAAAGACTGAAGTTAAATACTGCAGAAAATTTAAACCATCAAATTGTCGGTAACTAATTTTTTTTGTCTTTTAGTAGGGGGATATGAGGAGATGGTGGTGCGGGGACAATAATTACATATTGATAGACATTATTACCACTATATCTAATTGTTAAGAATAATTATATAGAACCCCACATTCTCATCCCCTCTAAAATACTAACTCTCCTAAAGTTAAATATTAACATTCCTAAAGTCAAATACTGATGTGTATAAAGTTAAATACTAAGATATATGATGCTAAATAGAATCCATGCAACTTATTTATAATTTTAGGGATTGATACTTTTGACTTTAAAGATAAATACTAACATTCATAATATTAAATACTAACATTTCTAAAGTTAAATACTGATGTGCGGGACGTGGGAACATTAGTTTGTCGTTTTTTGCGGGGACAGATTGTGTCGCTGTTGGACGCGGACGGTTAATACTCCAATGAATAGAGTTAAATGTTTCTTCGATGCACCATTAATACTCCAATGAATAGAGTTAAATACTGCACGAAATTTAAACATCAAATGTCGGAACCTAATTTTTTTTTTGTCTTTTAGTGCGGGAATGAGGGGACATATATGTTAAATTTTTGTGGAGACATATATTGTTTCGCTGTTGGGCAGACAATTAATACTCCAATGAATAGAGTTAAATACTTGTTCGATGCACTGTAAATACATTACATATAGATATTAATACTACGTGGAACCAGATTTTTTTGTCTTTTAGTGCGGATTTTTTTGTCTTTTAGTGTGGGGATAGAGGGAGGATGGGGGTGCGGGGACAATTATCTGGGTCCCTTAAAATATAGGTATTCTATCTACCAGATTAATTAATATGACATTTTTTATTTTAAATAATATAAATCCATGATATTAAGATAGCTGAATTGGTGGAGCGAAGGGAGTCTGATGGTCCGATAGACAACATCATATCAAATTCGGTATGATGTTCGGTTTAGACCGATCAATCCACAACGAGATTCACACACTCAATTCTGATTTATAATTTTAATTTTTGTATGAATCTCGACGTAAATAAAATGATCCAGTCCAAAGTCGACCAAATTTGATCTCATGGTCATCAAATTTGTTAAATTATGAGGATTAAAAAGTAAAAAAAAAAAATATATATATATATATATAGAGGTTGGCTAAGCTCAAAATGTTTGTTCCTAGCTTCAGGAACAAACGATTCGGTTCTCCAGTATTCAAAGTCCAAACAGTCGATTGGAGTCCAAATTTTACATTTTTTGGAATTTTTTTACTATTTATTAAGATGATTTAAAAATTGCTGTTTTTATTAAAATTCTGTACCATTGAAAAACAACGATTTTCAAACCATCTTAATAAATAGTAAAAAAATTCAAAAAAAATGTAAAATTTGGTCTCCAAGCACATTTTAATATATATTAAATACATGTATATTTGGATCGACCGTTTGGACTTTGAAAATCAGAGAACCAAATCGTTTGTTCCTGAGGCTAGGAACAAACGTTTTGAGCTTAGCCAACCTCTCTCTCTCTCTCTCTCTCTCTCTCTCTCTCTATATATATATATAAGTTGACTAATATACAATCGATTGTTCCTAAGCTCTCGTGCAACCAAGTCATTTTCCAATTTTCAAAGTCCAAACGGTCGATCTAAACCGTTAGATGTGATCTCCATATTAAAATGTACTTGGAGACCAAATTTTACATTTTTTGGAATTTTTTTACTATTTATTAAACTACTTTGAAAATCGCTGATCCAACAGTGGCTTCTGTTTTTACTGTTTGGTTAAGCCACCGTTGGATCAGCGATTTTCAAAGTGACCTAATAAATAGTAAAAAAATTCCAAAAAATGTAAAATTTGGTCTCCAAGTACATTTTAATATGGAGATCACATCTAACAGTTTAGATCGACCGTTCGGACTTTGAAAATCGGAAAACGACTTGGTTGCACGGGAGCTCAGGAACAATCGATTGTATATTAGCCAACCTCTATATATTATATGAGGAGGGTTCAAATGCACCCAAATTTCTATGCTCCCAATCTTTTATCTCCTTTATCTTCATTTTCAAAGTCCGAATAGTCGATCCGAACCATTCAACATGATCATCATAATAAAATATGCTTGGAGACCAAATTTTATATTTTTTGGAATTTTTTTACTATTTTTTAAGATAGGTACAAAATCATTGTTTTAAGGAGATTCTGGACCATCCGATAAAGTGATTTTGTACCTATCTTAAAAAATAGTAAAAAAATTCCAAAAAATATAAAATTTGGTCTCCAAGCATATTTTATTATGAAGGTCATGTTGATCTGTTCGGATCGACTATTCGGACTTTAAAAATGAAGATATAGGATTGGGAGCAAATAAGAACATGAAATTTTGGGTGCATTGGGTGCAAATAGGAGCATGAAGATATAAGATAGATATATATATATATATATATATAGCATGGCTAATATGCTTTCAGTTGTATTTCGGCCGAAATACAACCAATGCATTTTTCAATTTTCGAAGTCCAAAAAGTTGATCCAAACCGTTAGATATGTTCTCCATATTGAAATTTGCTTGAAGACCAAATTTTACAATTTTTGGAATTTTTTTCTATTTATTAAGCCACTTTGAAAATCGCTAATCCAATGGTGGCTCAACCAAACAATGGGACCGTTGGATCAGCGATTTTCAAAGTAGCTTAATAAATAGTAAAAGAATTCCAAAAAAATGTAAAATTTGGTCTCCAAGCACATTTCAATATGGAGAACACATCTAACGGTTTGGATCGACTTTTTGGATTTTAGAAATTGAAAAATGAATTGGTTGTATTTCGGCTGAAATACAACCGAAAGCATATTAGCCATACTCTATATATATATATATATATATATAAGTATACTTTAATGAAGAGATGCACAAAAAACCCATAACCATAATTCGCTCGATACCAATTCAACAAAACTCAAAATTAAATCAGTTCGATTGAAAACGAGCTCCACTCGGATCGAGTTACGACACCATAATAAAACAATATATATATTTTGGAATTTAGCTAACTGTCTGAATCAATGTATAATGATAGCCATGAAATAATTTTCACTTTTGTTGGTCTATCAAGAAAGGTAAACGAATATGCATGAATCTTGATTTAAACATAAAGCGTTGATTGTGGCCCGTTAGTATCCATCTGAAATGATTTTATTAGATCCCTCTCACCAAAATGGTCTCCTCTTTTCATGAGTGGCCATATTCAAGGAACAGTGTGGTCTGAGTTAGCTACTATATATAAATCAAATCTTAGCGAATATATATAAGTGGTATATATTACCACCATAGAGTCTAATGACAAAGACCTGCTGGACATGTAGACCATGATCCGATGATCAACTTTAGATTGTTTGTACCAGCAGGACCTTTATGCATATTTTGCTTTATGTTATTAATTATTAGATTTGTTTTACTTCAGTGTTGTTGTTGGATTAGTTTTTTTTAGCTATATATTGTTGCTTATCCGGTCGTTTGTAATTCTAGAGTTGATGTAAAAACTTATGTGAGATGGTACCGTCTTGGTAACATTGTTACTGACAGGGTCGGATTTGAAGATTTTGGAGTTCGGAGAAGAAAAGGTTTAACCTTTATTATTTTTAATATATACAGATTTCTTTTTTTTTAATATATACAAACTATTTTTTTTAGACTTCTTAGGATCTTGGAATCCAGAGTCATCATTCTGGATGTCCTGCACCAGAGCCGGACCTGATCACTAAATTTTGTGATTTTCTTTAAATGTAAATGAAAATCGGTAGCATATAACCACTTTTATTCAAAAAAAAATAAGTGGCATTAGCGCAAGGGAAAAAAAACGAATTAGATGGGTAATAGACTAAAGGTGCTAGAAAAATTGAGATCGGAAGGGTTTTTATGTAATATGATTATATATGTTTTATAGAAAAGGATAAAAGATATAAATACTATAAAATATATAAAATGATAAAGAACAAAATTGTTAATATTTTAATTTATAAGTAAGTTACCTTTAATTAACACTTAGATTTGCATTTTGCTCACCGCGTGATGTCATATTATATCTTAGATCATTAAAATTATTTTTTTATAAATTCAAATTTAAAATGGACCACAATATTAATTTGATTAATGGAATCTAGAGGCAGCGACTTCTACATTTAAAAAGAAAATAGACCACAATTACCAAAATACCACTACCAGTAGTTGCAGTTGACAGAATTGAATTGAATTTAAAAAAAAGATTTGAGAATTACTGACATCATTGTCATATGAGGATTCTTTGACGACAAAGAAGGATTAAATTCAATATATGAAGAAGAAATTTTTTTTGAAAGATAAATGATCTGAATTTTTTTGTTTTTTTTGATAAAAAATGGTTTGAGAATGTTAAAGTAAAATATTTTGAAAATTTATGACATTATTATTGTCCTATAGGGATTGTTTAATTGCAATGGAGGATTAGAATTGAATCTCCACTGAAGCGATAGTTTTTTTTTACTGTGTAGATTAAAAAAAATATTTAAATATTTTTTTTTAAAACTTAAATAAGGCAGTCGGACGGAGAATTAACTTTATAAATTAAAAAAAGGGATGTATTTGCTTGAAGAGATAATTAATGTTTGAACATGGTATAACTCCCTGTATATTCTTCATCGATCTTGTATTATAATTTTTTTTCTTGGTTTAGTAAACGTTTAAAATAAGTTTAGATCTACTTAAAAAAAACTTTGCAGAGCTATAATCTTGGAGAAGTTTTTTCCAGATGATTGATGAAAGCGAGGTTAGAGTAAGATTTTTAGTTCTATCTAAGAATTTTTTATTTAATAATATTAATTCAAATACTTTTTTTAGTGTTCGAAGAATAATTAGTGTGATTCCGCCGAATAATCCATGACAACACGTATCGGTCACATATAATTTCTATTTTTAACCTATTCTTTGCTTATGTGAAAAAGTAACAGTGTTATTTGAAACATTGTGGAATAACACATGGGTCACACTTGTGTCAGTTACGTGACTAGATCATCTTTCGGAAAAAATGACACGATCTGACACGTTACACGTGAAGAAATTTTTGCTTAAAAGAAGAATTTCAAAAAATTTCTAAAACAACTAAGGACCAAATCTTATTTAAATGTATCTAAATCTACTCGAAACCTTCAATTAGAGATTTCATACCTCTTTTATATCGTAATCAAAGGTGAAGAACCTCCAATGAATTAGCCGGCCTTCTTGTTTTTTGATATACCTCCAAACAACAAATAGATGATATCTATTTTAGTATCCACCTAAGATTAATTAGAAAAAACAAATTTCTTCCTGCTAAAGAATATTATTTTTTTGTTGCTCCTTAATCAAGATTTCTACTATTAAATAAAATAATTTTATTACGGTAGAAATTGCACTAAAAAAAATAAGAGAATTCAAAAGAGAAAATTTATGCACCTTAGAGAGGAAGAAAATGAAAAACCACACCCTTGGAGAGGAAGGAATGTGTATTTATTTTCCATTCTTAGGGTTTCCATTAATTAAAAAAGACAAGAATGTTTCTTTCCCACTATTTCAAAATTAATTCAATTAATTGTTGCATCATATACATTGTATAATTATTTCAAGAGTAGAACTAGGGTACTCCTAAGTTCACCAAGTTTCTTTGTGAACTTAACTCTAAAATCTATCGGATTGACTTCGAACGATGAGTCCAAATCGTTGAAATCCTTCTACCTTACGAGTGATGCGTTTACATGCAAAAAATTTAAAATTTGAAATAAAATTTGTATAGAGTCAAGTGGTCAAAAAGCTTCCAAAAAAATGAATGCATTAAATTTAATTTATAAACCTTCTAATTTTGACCACTTGACTTTATATTAAATTAATTCGAAACTTTAAAAATTTCACATGTAGACGCATCACTCGTACGGTAGAAGAATTTCAATGGTTTGGATTCATCATTTGAAGTTAATCCGATAGATTTTAGAGTTGAGTGCACAAAAAAACTTGGTGAACTTAAGAACACCCTAGTTCTACTCTTATTTTAAAAAAAATTATATTTCTCATGTTATATTTTGTTGATAATAAATATATAGGACATGTCATCACATGATATAAATTTATTTTAAATTAAAATTGTCATTTCCATAACATTTATTTTAGTATCATATGATTAATGAAATAAATTAAATTACAATTGTTATAATTAATTATTCAATCATCATATTCATATTACATATGACAATAGTAAAATAATCTATCTAATTAGAAACCTGTTTTGGTGTGACCCAAGAGATTTTAGATTATGTTGACAATAACATTAAATTTCTTTTATTTCTATAAATCACATGCAGTATGTAGCAATACATTACGATTATCTAATTGACACCAATGATATATACAATATAATACCACGATCCAAAATATAAAATATATGTATATTCGTGTTAATTCTTATGCCTCATGATATCATGAATAAATGAAATGTACGAATGTGTCATCCTTATTTGTTTCTTTATTCAAAATAGGTTGTTTATGATTAACTATTAATCATATAGCATGCATATAATCCTACTTCATCAAAAGACTCAGTGATATCATCACTTATCAAATATGAGGGACAATAATGATCTTGATGAATAATTTCCCTCCGCACAAGTCATGCATATTGAAATATCATCTTTATAACTACCGGTTAAGGCTAGCATTTGACAAAACCGGTTAAAACATATATGAAATAATTGATGACACGTAACACAACCCATTCAATTTTCATTTAGATCAAGTCTAGTCCAATGCCATGTTCTGCAACCTATGTCATTATATTAGTACTCTTTACTTATAGCTTGTAGAATATAACCATCATTTAACTCACATATATATCATTTATAAATTATAATCAATTAGTATTTCATGCTAACTGTCAAGATTAGAGACTATTTACAGTAATTATCATCTTAATTATTGAGTTCTAGAATTCAAGTCATTAGCTCAAACAATCTATAATACGATAAATACTCAATGAACAAAATGAATAAATCATTCAAATTATGAACAAAAATATAAAAACTATTATCATATATTTGAATTCTAGACCATAACACTAGCAATGCAAACTGATCCGATCATGACACATCATGACGTGATAAGAACAACATAAAATTTATACCATCATTTTATTCAAACAACAATTGAAATCTCGGCCAATAAATTTACTTTGTACACATACATATTGTGTTTACACATTGTTTGTGTGTTATAATTATATACAATATTTTCAAATTTTCCACATTTTTTAATTTTTAAATTTTTCTTCTTGAAACAAATTTAAAATTCAAAAAAATAGATAAATATGATTAAACGTAACTACTTGTGATCAAATCTGACCAAACTTGACTAATGTGATAAAAAAAAAAATTAATTACAACACAATACGTAATTCAAATCACACCGATTACGACTCGGTATGGAACAAATTTGCAATGCTACATAATTCAATCTGCGTTAAAAAAAAAAAAAGATTTGTACAACTAAACAAAACTCGTTTCTTTTTCCCTAAATCCTAAACTCCAATCTCCAATAACAAAAAAAAAGGTGATTGTGGAATCTCACCAAACACATGTAATTTTGATCCCATCCTTATCCGCAGCAACCCCACTTTTGATTTAGAAGAATTTAAACCAAAAAAAGTCTAAACCAAATTTGGGGTCCTTGATGCAAATAGAACAAAAACTCTTTGGCAAGGTCAATGAAAAAGATTCCACAAGTTATTTTGAGCTTCCAAAAACAGGTCTTGACAGATGGAGAGCATGAATTTCAGACATCAACGACTTTTACTACGCCACGTGGTACATGCATGAATGTATACAAATTTCTTTGTACAGATCCAAGTTAAACAAGTACTTTTGGAAATTCTAAAATTCATACTAAAATATAATATAAATATAATTAAAAAGATTTCTTTTAATTTATAAAATATCAAAGGATCATATATTTGCAGAAAAAACAAAATAAAAGATATCAATTTTGTTGGGTATATAAAAATGAAAATTATTCATGAAATTTGTCATTAACATTCTTATCAACTCCTGTTATTATAATAAAAAAAAAATTTCATTCGAATTTCAAGCTCATGACTTTCCACATGAAAAGTCATATGTCTTTGTTACTAAACTAAATACTAATTTTTTTTTTCATGAAAATACTGGAAAAAATACCACATAGTTATTTGGAACTTTCTTATTATGCATTAGCAAAAGTACCATTGCATTTAAACTAATGAAGTAAAAAATATTATGTTATTCTTACGTCCTGACCCCCAAAAAATCCCTCAATATTTTTTACCTTTTACAAAATATAAATAAATTCTGAAGCGTGCATATTATTATAATTAAATTTTATTTTTCAATAATCAGGTGTACATTATAAGGAGAATCAAAGAATAAGCGTAAAAGTCCGAAATAAAAATGTGTATATCACAATAGTCATATGTATAATTTGAAGGTTCGTATAACGAGTTTGAAAGTTTAAAACAGTTGTTGACAACTATCACAACATATTTTGTAATACAGAAGTTCTAGTTGCGTGTAAATTTAACAAAAAAAAAAAAAACAAATATACAATTTACATTTTAAAATAGAGGGATAGCATGAAAAAAATCACCGAGAATTTTTAAGATGTGAAATTAAGGAAAATCAGTTTTTCATCAAGCGATAAAGACAATAATCTATATATACAAAATTATTGGTTCAAAATTCTAGATGATAAATTTCGAGTAGAATTAGTGTGAGGAAAATCAGTGTACACCTGATTATTGATAAATTCCGAGTAGAACTAGTATAAGGAAAATCAGTGTTCTTTTAAGTTTTTCAAGTTCTTTTGTGAGCTCTAACTTTAAAATTTATCGGATTGGCTTCAAATAACGAATCTGAATGGTTGAAACTCAGCTACTATACAAGTGTTGCGTCTATAAGCTAAAATTTTGAACTTTCGAATTATAAATTCAAGCGGTCAAAATTAGAAGGTTCATAAATTAATTTTAATGCATTCATTTTTGAATGTTTTTTTACCACGTGCCTCTATATCAAATTAATTTGAAATTTTAAAATTTTACATATAGATACATCACTCTTAAGATAGATGAATTATAACAGTTCAAATTTATCATTTGAAGTCAATATAATAGATTTTAGAGTTGAGTTCACATAGTGTTTTGATAAATTTAAGAACACTCTAGTTCTTCTTGTAATTTTTTTTTATAATTACAAGAACAATTAGGTAGCTCGAATCTAATTTTACTTTTAAAAAAATACTTTTTAAAAAAAGAGAGATAAATTTAAGAGGTAGGCAGTTTGACAACAAAAATCTAGGCCTTGATATGCATCATCTTTGTTCCTTTTGGAAATGGTGCAAAAAGTGACGATCTATTTTAGTTGCTAAAGTTGGCGATAGTTAATAGCTTTACGGAAGCAAACAATATAACACCATCAATGTAACCCAGCAAATGCGCACATTCCGTTTTGACTTTTGAGACGATATGGAGGAGTGCCGAGCACAAAATTGATATGTCACAACAAGTTATTTCTATCCGATCCGCATTATTTATTTATTTTAAGTTATTTATTTTAATTATTCAATTATTTAATAATTTAATATTTATAAAAGATATCTCATTGTCATTCGGGTAGTAATTAAGATTGGTGATAAGTATCATGTAATTTTATTTTTGAGAGAAACTAGTAGTAATAATTTTTATAGCAATTAAAAAATTTAAAAGACAAAAATGAAAAAAAAATATTTTACAGTTCTCTTTCTTCAAAACATACTTCAATTTTGATCTTTCGTATGAAAGATATTATCTTTATTACTAAATTAAAAACTAATTTTCAGAGATAATTAATTACTCAACTCGATATGTGTCAAGAAATTCTTCCAATTTTACAAATTAGGATGTAAGATAAATTTGTTTGTTTCGATAAAACAGCTGGACCCCAACACTTTATTGAAAAATACAAAAAGAAGATTGTGTAGTAAAGGTAGTTTTATTTAATATCAAATCAAAGTTATAAATTAGATCAACAAGTTGAGATGATTGACAAATTGGATAGTATGAGTCGGGTTTGAATAAGGTCCGAACAGCATGGAGATAATTATTCAAAAAGAAAATTAATTAAGTAAAAGCTCGGACGTGAAACTATTCAATTATTTAATAATACATATGAAAGATATCTCGGTTTCAAATTTGTGACCTTCCACAAAAGCAGAACTTATAAATTAAAATTGGAGAGTTGATGAATAAGTGTTGCGTAATATTATTTTTTGAAAGAGACTAATAATAATAATTTACTTTTATAAAAAAATAAAAAATTTAAATGATAAAAATGAGAAGATTGTTTGTGTTTGGTAAATTTAAATGATAAAAATACTGGTTTCTTTTGACGGAGCTTTTTAGCATTTAACTATATTGTAAATATTTTAGGCATCGCTATGGAACCAACTTGATTAACATAACGGCTCTATAAATACTCGTTTTGCTATCAATTTGTTACTTAGTGGAACTTTCCACTAACTCTAAAAAAAAGATATCCGTTCACACGAAAAAATAGTCATTTGCAGCTAGACAAATCACAAATGGTTAGTTCTTATTCAAGTGTCTGTGTGTATATATATATGAGGGTTGAAATGCACTATTTTTTGGTGCTTCAATATACTCCACATTTTTTATATTTGTTTTCAAAGTCTATATAGTCGATCTGAACCGGTAAACATGTCCTTCATAATAAAATATGCTTGGAGACCATATTTTATATTTTTTAGAAACTTTTTACTACTTTTTTTTTTCTTAGGTATAATATCACTTTATCGGATGGTCCAGAATATCTTTAAAACAATAATTTTGTACCTATGAAAAAAATAGTAAAAAAATTCTAAATATATAAAATTTGGTCTCCAAGCATATTTTATTATGAAGATGAAAAAAATAGCAAAAAAATTCTAAAAAATATAAAATTTGGTCTCCAAGCATATTTTATTATGACGATCATGTTGAGCGGTTCGGATCGACCGTTTGGACTTTGAAAATAGAGATAAACGATGTGGAGTATATTGGAGCAGAAAAAACTGGTGCATTTGAAATGTGCTTGGAGGCCAAATTTTAAATATTGAGAATATGTTGAGCGATTCGGATCGGCTATTTGAACTTTAAAAATGAAAATATATTGTCATGGAGTAAAAACTTATTTTACTCCATGAAGCACCATAGCCCAGCTCTCTTTCTCTCTCTCTATATATATATATATAGAGAGAGAGAGAGAGAGTTTGGATAATATCAAATCAGTTGTTCGTGAGGTCTCGTATAACCAAGTTATTTTTCAATTTTCAAAGTCCAAAACGTCGATCCAAACCGTTAAATGTGATCTCTATATTAAAATGTGCTTGGAGACCAAATTTTATATTTGTTGAATTTTTTTTATTGTTTATTAAGCCACTTTGTAAACCGCTGATCCAACGGTGGCTTAACCAAACAGTAAAACTAGAAGCCACCGTTGGATCAGCGAATTTCAAAATGACTTAATAAATAGTAGAAATTTTTTTAAAAATAAATAAAATTTGGTCTCCAAGCACATTTTAATATAGATATCACATCTAACGGTTTGGATCGACGTTTTGGATTTCAAAAATTAGAAAACGATTTGGTTACACGGAATCTCAGAAACAATTGATTTGATATTAGCCAACCTCTATTTATCCATTTTACCCTTTATTAAAAGCATATAAAGTTCATCATACTCAAATTTGAATTTGAAGGGTTTCTCTACCATCCAATTCATTTTGTGCACATTGCTTCAATATTCGTGTTGATATAACGTGCACTGATCTTAAAGCAATTCCATCAGCGCATATTGCAATAGATCTGTGCATGTCGCTCCAATATGTGCATATTTGTATCAAGATTCGTGCTAATCTTCCGTGCATAAATCTATAAGGAGTTTGAACGATAGAGAAACAATTCATATTCAAATTTGAGTCAGATAGGATTGATATGCTTTTAATAAAGGG
The DNA here is from genome assembly GCA_964058825.1 of Carex arenaria. Classification (NCBI taxonomy): domain Eukaryota; kingdom Viridiplantae; phylum Streptophyta; class Magnoliopsida; order Poales; family Cyperaceae; genus Carex; species Carex arenaria. The sequence goes on from CAXKVW010001624.1 coordinate 27,616, forward strand.
TAAAATGGGTATTTTATAAATTTAGAATGGATTTTAATATAACAGATAATAAAATAGATAAATTTGTGAGTTTTTAAAGTTTAGAGGGAGAAATATGTAATTTCAAATTTTAGAGGTGGATACGTAATTTTGAAGTTTTAAGGGGTACACATGAAATTCCCCCTATTTTATATAGGAGTGCAAACAGATCGGATAGTGGTAAAATCATATCCATATCTGTTTTTATTTTTCAAATATGGATACGGATCGGATATTAGACGGATACGTGCGGATACAGATCGGATATCCGTAAATATATATATAAATATTTTCATAATATATATTAAACTATATGGTATATATCTACTATTCATATATGAATAATTAAAATTCAAAACCATATCCGTATGCGTATCCGCACAGATATTCAGATATCAAATATCTGTATTGAATTTCCTGATACAGATCCAGATACGGTCGGATTAAAGGAAATATGGGTTTCATGCAAGAGCAAATTTCAAAAATTTAACTCAAAGAAACAAACATAGATCTACTTATTTGACTAACGATGAACCTTATTTAGCAATTTAACTTGTTTAAACTTTATACCTCAAATCTTGGTATCTAAACCAAGAAGTAGGAACTTGAGATGTAGGGTTGTTGTCTCCAAACAAGAAAGCCTCCACTAGTATCCACTAAGGATTCGAGAAGAAAATCTAAGTTTCCCTTGCTAGAGGTACTACTTAAATTCAAACTCTTAAATCAATGACTCTACTTCTTTTTCAAGCTAACTATTAGATGAGATTAGTAGAGTTTTGTCTCAACACATGAGAGGATGGAAGAGAGAGAAGGTGGCTGCCCCAAATGCCTCAAATGGAGTGTTTTTATACTCAAAAGTTAAGGTTAACTTTATGAGTAGTAATTTTTTGGCCAATGGGCCAATGGAGAAACTTATGAACTTGACCCATATGTCAAATGGTCCCAACATTGGTCTTTTTACTCTCTTCTATTTATTTATCAATTGTCCACAAATAAAACATCCATTGAATTATAATTTGGCCAATCAATTTAATTTTCCTCACGTTATATTGAGATGCAAATTTATACGTCATGTCTCACATGCATATAAATTTATCTAGATTTAAGGTTATCATCTCTATGACATTTATTTTACAATCATCTAATAATACTAAAATAAATTTCTCCAATTAAATCCCTTTTAGTGTGGCCCAATAGGATCTATATCACGTTGGCAATAGAATTAAAACTACTTTTAATTCCATAAATCATAAGAGGTATCTAGCAATATACATTATGATTACCCAAATGATACATATGATATGTCCACTACAGTACCATGATCCTAAAACAATATTTGATTGACTGTGGCAATTCACGTGTCACATGATATTATTAATAAATTCGAGGTAGGATAGTGTCATCCTTGCAAATTTTTTTTTTTCTTGATTCCAAGTAATTAGTAAATAATGATCAACTACTTGATCATAATTGCATGCATATTTTTTTTACTCCATCAAGGGACCTAGAGATATCATCACCCATATATAAAATATGAGGGACACTGGTATTCTTGACACAAATGATCATCTCACACTAAAGGATTCATGTAGAAAAAATAATCATCTCATACCAAAGAATTCAAGACACAAATGAAACATTAATAATACTAATACAATCCATATTATGTTTTATTTTTGGGTCATGTCCAATCTCCTGATCTTCATCAAGTATTTATGTGATTAAATTTGATAATTTCTTACCACATGATTCGCATAACATGATCATCATTTAATCCACATACTAATCTTTTTACTAGTAAATAGCGTTCCTTTCTACTTACCAATATTATGGGCATTAGAGAATACAACTATAAATTATTGGCTTCTAGATCATAACACTAACACGGATATTATCCGATTCTTTTGCACTCCTAATTTTATAAGGTACCTAACTTTATTTTTTTGAAAAGAAAAATAAATAAATAATTAAATATTCACTCTAAGGTAAAATGAAGTTGTGCGCTGTATCGGGAAGATAAAATGTATATTAGTAAATAAAAAATAAACCATTTAAGTTGTATTTGAAAGATAAAATGAATTTTAAAAAGAGCACAAGAACAACAGAAGATATAACAGCGTATATTATTATGAATTAACCCTATTATCTAGCTGTCTTATATAAATTTAGCACCAAGAGTCAACATTATAAGAATAAATAATCAAATTTAGAGTTTTTATTTTTATTATTGAAAGGCTTGGTAGAGACTACCAAATTTAACCAAATTTAGAGTCATATAACTATAATCAAATGATATATGAAAGGCATGAGATATTGGAACCCCTCTCTTAAATATATATTTTTTTAGGGAACGACTAATAGTCCCCTTCATTTTATCCCCTAAATGTCCCCCTAACTAACTTATTCATAAAAAAAGTACAATGGAGATCACTAACTAACTAGGAGAAACATTAATTACTTGGGGGACCACTTAAATTTGAAAAAAAAAATTACAACTGGCAGGCATTCATGCGCGCAAGTATTCATATATAATATATCAAGTATTCATACTTAAGATATTAAATATTTAAACAAAAAACTGGACATCAACTTTCTTTTCTCTCTAGTCACACACCTTTTACATATTTTTAGAAGTGGGTTTTTTTTTCTCCGTTTAATCTGATCAATATTTCTAACGATCCGCGAGAAATTTTTCAAATCTAAAATCACGAATATTTTCTACGTAATTTTCTCTTTCAAATGAGATCCATGATGAAGTACTTTCGGGTTCTTCGTCGTTCAAGTACTCATATCTCGGCATGCAAGTATTCATACCTCAATGAACAAGTATTAATACCTTGTCAAGTATTAATACTTACTCATAAAGAGCCATTTTGCTATTTCAAATTGTTTAGAGAACAAATTTGCCTGTGTAAGAAATAATTTCATAAAAAAGTAGGTCTAACGTCCTACAAAATAATACACAAATGAATAAACTTTAAAAAATATTCATACTAAAACTTAAAAAATATTCATACTAAAACATATAAAGTATTCATAATATAACTTTCAAAGTATCATTACTATAAAATATTCATATTGCAAAGTATTCATACTAAAGCATATAAAATATTCATACTAGAATATTGGAAGTATACATAACAAAATCAATAAAATTAATCTTACTAAAATAATGTAAGTATTCACACTACAAGGTATGAATACTTGCTCGACAAGATATGAATACTTGCATGCCGAGGTATGAGTACTTGAACGACGAAGAATCCAAAAGTACTTCATCATGGATCTCATTTGAAAAAGAAAATTATGTAGAAAACATTCGTGATTTTAGATTTGCAAAATTTCTCACGGATCGTTAGAAATATTGATTAGATTAAACAGAGAAAAAAAAACTCATTTCTAAAAACATGTAAAAGATGGGTGTGCGACTATGGAGAAAAGAAAGTTGATGTCCAGTTTTTTGTTTAAATACTTAATATCTTAGATATGAATACTTGATATATTATATAGGAATACTTGCGCGCATAAGTGTTCATACATGTGCGCACCAGTTGTAAATTTTTTCAAATTTAAGTGGTCCCCCAAGTAATTATTGTGTTCCCCCAATTAGTTAGTGGTCTCCATTATACTTTATGGATAAATTAGTTAGGGGGACATTTAGGGGACCAAATGTCCCCTAAATGGTGGGGACAAAATCTTTACTCAATTTTTTATATTATCCGATAGTGTTACAGATATGAAACAATACTTGTTCGTATCCTTATTAGAAAATTTCACAAACAAAAAGAACTTCTTCATTTCCGTACTTCATATAAATTTCGAGTCATGAGTTAAAATTATCAAATTTGGAGTTAATAATTATCATATGCATAATTTATTTATATAACCCGATAAGGTAACGAATACAAAACAATGCTTCCTCGGATCCTTATAGAATATTTCAACAAACAAAAAAAAATTATTCATATATAATGGCTTAGTGAACATCACAGGCCGTGTTGAACGTGGGTTTTAATCTTTTAAAACCTATGGTTTGATCAAATTCAAGCCCAAACTTCTAACAGACCTTATAATTTGGGCCCAATATCGGACCCAAAACTATAAAAATGGAGTTTTTTTGCTGCATAACCAAATAAATAAGTTTCTTATTTCTGTTACACACTTCACAATTCCTGATTAAAATTTATAGAACATAGCTCATCCTAATTAAAAAAAAATAAAGCAAAAATGTGCTCCATGACGTATTTCCTCTTTTTTTAGGTCCTGTTTCTGGTAACTCCGTTTTTCAGTTCATCTAAAGTCGAATAAGTTAAAGAATTTGAGCTTGATCGGAATTTTAATTATAAGGAGCGTGCAGTTTTAAAATTCTTATTGATTTGTAATGGACGGACAATTCGAACTTAAACTCAAAATCTAAGTTACATAATGAGGGATTATGTGAAGAACTCAAAATTTAACCCACAAATTTATGCTGGTGGGGTCAAAATGAGAGTTCAGATTCAGCAACAATGTTTCCTTTTTTATTATGTTTTTTTTATTTTTATAGTGCCAGTTCAAACATGAATCTTCCAAAGATATATAACACTAGAAGCGGGCCTCGCATTGCTTCGGCAGCAGTTGTCGAAGTCGATGAAGAAGTATTCAATAATAACTTATGGAAGGTGGAAAATTTGAAATTTAAACATGCATAACTATGCGGTTTGGAACATTTTAATGTTCCTTGAGTTAGTTCCATGAAGCTTATGAATTCATTTTATCATATATGAAAGAAATTGAAAAATAAACACAAAAGTATTTAAACATATTGTTCTGTATTGCATTTACATAGTGTGCTTAGATTTTATACTATTCATACAAAACATTATACGAAAAAGATTTCAATTTCTGCTACTTACAACAATAGCAAAATTAATTTTACACATCCACCCTCAAAATTATGAATTTTGCACTATATCCACTGGAATGAAGAATTTAACATCATTTTGCACCATACCAGCAGTTCTTGTTATTGCACTGATTCACCTCTCAATAAGCAGCAAAGATAGTGACTAAAACAAAAACAAAAAGTTAAATGCTTCTCTTTTTACTTGGTACCCTAGGCTATTATTTAAACTATGTGTATGATAATGTAGATGAAAAAGAGTGATAAAAATTGATTGTACCAAGCAGCATTACAAAGGAAGCAAATATTTTACCATAACTTAAGATCTCTTGAAAACTCGAAGCCAGTAATAACATGACACTTTATTACACAATCATGTCCAAGGCAAGTATATCAGAATGTACAGTTACTATGATTGTGTAAATTCTAAAAACATTTATAATCACCTAAAAGTTCTCTAAAAAAGTTTTGACTAAGAAGTCATTTCAAATAAATGAAAAAAGTTTATAGCAAGGTAACAATGCATTGGTGCACACCTAGCTGGCACTGGATCAAATTGCAAGAATTTCAATTTTACAATTATTTTGGCACAATTTCTTTGCACAGAACATGAGGACCGCACTAATATATGAAGCCACCTTTTCGTAAATTAATCACTATAAAGAATGTGTACTGCTAAAGCACCATCTCTAGCGCTACTTGACACAATCAGTAATTTGACTATCAGCATTGAAATAAGCAATCCTTTATATGGAGTAAAAAACTGACTTTGTTATAACACAAACAAAATAAATACACGAAAAATATCATAATCACTATGGTACCTTGTATGTCACTTCATACATTGGCAGGTAGCACAACTCGAGGTGTCAAATTTCTCAATTCCGAGCTCCCAGGGATTCCAATCTTTGTGCGTTGTTCGAATTTCACAATATATGCTCATCCTTGTACGCTGTTGTAATTATTATAAAGTGAGAAATCCTGAATTCAGTTATATTGGTCAAATATGGAGTATACTTCAGAAAATAATAATAAAGGAACAAACATTATATTTATCTCCTTTTCTCTTCTTCAGTTTAGACAAAATTAATCTTATGAATAATAATTGGTCTTTTGCTTGTGCAAATTTTTCCTTAAATAAGATGCAAATTTATCCCAGGATATAACTACAATCCTAAAATATATATCATAGATAGGGTTCCAAAATTCTAAATGCATAAATTTTAAGGACATTTTGGATGATTCACTCAAGAATTTAATGAAAGTAAAGTCAAGATAAATATGGAGGAACATGTATAGATTTAAACATGTTTTATTGACAAAGTACCTTATTAGGTAGAGCTTGACCTTCATTTGATATATTACCATCTTGGCCTAGTTTTGTTTTCTTCTCCTGAATTTGAACAATTAATGTAGAAAAAAAAAACATGATTTTGTGCAGCATATATATAATTGAGAAAGGAAGAGTAACTGGAGCTAATTTATGTCGTCCATTATTTATGGAAATAGTAATGTTTCACATAATAAAATAACAGGAAATGATAAGCCTTATTGATTACGTTGCCAGTTCCTGGCATGTTGAGATTTATCCACAGAAGCTTCTGTTTATTCTGATGCAGCAGTTGCTACCTTAAATGCTAAAGTTTAGCAAAACTAATAATATGACAAATATATGCAGTGATTTACAAAGCATACAATAGTGAAGCTAATTGTCCATTTTGGACATGTATGAAGTTGATGCTGTCTAATTCTCATTTGCAATTTCAAGGTCACGGTGAAAAGAATGGATGTTGGGAAGTGGGGATGCAACAATGGACAAGCTTGCATTGCTCCTGATTATATCATAACTATTTAATCGTTTGCTCCAAAACTGGTACAATTTATTCTCTCTTTCACTCTCTCAAAATATTGTTAATTTTTAAACGAAGGAACAACTAAGTAGCAAAGGAGTTTGAGCAAGGATGATAGACTATTACCATAACGAGCTTTTTTGAATTATCGGGCTTGTGTTATCAAAGATGAATTGCATAGAAGCACTATAAACTACTGTCATAATGGTCAGGTCCGGTATATTAACTCACAGAACACCTGGCGTTGGCACTGATCGAGATTGCAATTTCACAATTCACAAATCATTGTCATTGAATCATCTTTAGTCTTTTTAACAAAATGAACAAGGCTCTAAATTCCATTCGGTGTAGGGATTTCGGATAGGTTTAGTGCAACAATTCGATTCAGTTCTTCAGTTTGTTCACTATCCGAAAATCAAAATTCATGTGTAAATTAAATTTCAAAATTAATATAGAGTTTATCACTAGATGCACAGCGGAAATCTTCAAGCTCTAGCAGTAATATTCTTCACTTCTTGCACCTCGTGTCGGATTCACGCAACAGCAACTGCAGCCACGTCTCTAGTGGTATCCACACGAACAGATTCTAAAACAACTGCGAGTCAAAGTACTAGCACCGACTGACAGTTCTCTTTTTTTTTTTTTTTTCTCTTTTTTTTTTTGATCTAGTGCGAATAAACAAACTGATTTTTGGTCTAACCGAAAATCTTATTTTTTTTATTTTTTTTCTGTCTCTTTTCTCTTATGTCCGAAATTGAAAAGTTCATAGATAAGATCAGAAATTATCATATGTACATATATTTATAATACAACACAGTAGTTGATCTCACCTACTGATTGAGCCTATTCAGAAGACCTTATTCAGATGATCAGATTATATCCAGATCAGAAATTTGCAACACAATAAGACTTAATCCATATTATAATTTCATTAATTAACCATTAATTATGACCTAAAATATTCTGACACATATGACACATTTCTAACATTCGGCTGTTTTGATTCCAGCGAGATATTAGTTCCTATGTCTAAGATTCTTTTGTTTAATTGTCAATTTGGCAGGTGGATGCTTTAAAATCAACTTTGGAGGAATTTTATGGGGAGGACCCTCTCGAATCAGCATATTTATCTCGAATTGTAAGCTTGAGTCATTTCAGGCGTTTAAAAGAGTTGCTAGACGAGGAAAATAGTCCTGAAAAGTTTGTTTATGGAGGGGAGAGAGATGAAAAGCTTGTAAACATTTTTACTCACTTTCTCTTTCCAGTTTATGAAATTCATTTGATGTTTTTGTATTTTCTTATTTATTCTAGTGCTAGTGAGAGCATAAAGAAAACAGCAGAGACGCTGAGAAAACCATAAAAAAGAAAAGTATAAAAAAAAATGAATAAATGATTAAGAAGAATACTTGGCACAACATAAAACCAAATCTCAAGTCAAGGGTCTTTTGAATTACCTATTTTCTAGAAAATAGCCCCTACAGTTTTGTTAGAT